>LWMK02000394.1:20811-44779 GCA_001693075.2 Taenia saginata
AGATAATACAATCATCATCGCCGTTGCCGCCAACGCTGGCCTGACCTAACTCATTCCGTCGCCAGCCTCCCGCATTCCATCGGCCACACTTGATCTCTACCCGGCGATGTACAAACAAAAAACACAATCAATACCAGAAGCGATTAGCAAACACAAACAACCTCCCTTGAGGCCGTATCCATGCAACCCAACCCATCCAAGGCCTATGCCCCTCAAATAAACAAAATGACACAGAAGAAAATCGGCGTCAACCACAGGAAACAAGGCAGAGCACAGTAAACCCAATCTCTCATTGCCAGAACTTCTCCTCCACATTAAGAAGATTAACTATTTTGTTGCCACACTGCCCAATAGGTAGGACTTCATCTGCCACTTAACTTTCGCGGCTGCGTACAGTTCATGTGTGACCTCATCTTACGAAACATAACCAAGAACATTACTACTTCTCATTTTTCCACCATCTCTCAGCCTCGAATAACCATCATCTTCAAATCTATCTACACACACATTCACATGATAGACGGATGCAAAGAAAGAGAGACAAAGACCACGGTGGGCAAGACTGCGCTTCCCTTACTAGATCTAGAGTGCTTCATGCAACCGGGATTCGATGCGAGCTCGTGCCCAAGTAGGAAGAGAGAATGAACTGCAACGGGCAGTGGTTATTAGTAGTAGCATACACGCAAAATGTTATTTAGTATTTATGATAAATATGGCAAGGAATTATTCAATCATTACTTCCAACCATTTTTTTGCACTAAGCTTAGCGATTACGAAAGCCAGAGGTCGAGAGGATGTAGATGTGGGGGGTGGGGAACAAGAGGATCACTGCCAGAACTGAGGTAAAAAGATAAGCTGGCTTACGACTTGTGTGGATGACGAGACGGATAAAGATTTGACTAACAGATAGATAGGTAAATGCAATGGGTAGGCGGGTAAGTAGGTTCAGGAATGGGTAAAGAATTAGGAGGCATTCACCCACCTCACATCCCTTCTCTGCTAACGATGTCGCAGCTTCCCCACAAAGGTTGCACTGCATTGTGTATCCACTTCTCCTCTCCCTCTTCGTCCTCCTCAAGGCGAACGTAAGAGGATACGTAGGCTGCACCAACCACGCAATCCCACGATCAGGGTGTAAAGTAGTAGCGGAAGTTTTCTCCTAACTGCTTACACTGCACGTTCTCGTTTGCCAAACCCCTTTGTTACCCTCCCACTTCAAGCTAAAAGAAGGGAGGAAGAAAGTGTAGAAGTCACAGGGTGAGAGGAGCGATCAAATGTGGTGAAGTGAGTTAGTGGGAGGTGGGTGGTGGAGCGTTGGCGAAGTGTGGAGCTCAAATTAATCAGGCAACCAACTAGCCATCCAACGGACGACCATAGGAGACCTTCACTCACCCACGATGGAATTGTCAATTCGGTCATCTGGAAGGACAAGCTTGTATGAGGGGATGAGATGAATGGGCCGTCGCACCCACACACAGGCTCCTAAACGTTTCCGTGTAACACCAATTAAGGCGTCTTTCTCAAAGGACAAAAATAAGCATGAGCATTAACACAAACACAACCACAAACACGGGCAGACAGACAGGCAGACAGACAAGTAGATAGACAGACAGACAGGCGCAAGCACATAGTGAAAGGCGCACAGAGGGACTGAAAAGGCAAGCGCACATTCCTACCCGAAACTGTAGAGCACCAGGTGGAGGTACTCTCTAAAAGAAGAATGTGGGAAGCGAGCAATGAGATAGGCAGATAGGGTTTGGGACAGCCTACAAACTACGAATTAGGAGCAACGCGCCCACCTTCACTAACAAGGGGTAAGTGATGGAGGTGGAGGAGGAGGAGGAGGAGGAGGAGGAGATGGAATTGAAGTGGCTCGGTGTAGAACAAACCAAAGTGGTGAAAAGAAATAAAGAAATGAAGAATCCTTGGCAATCCAAGCTAAGCTATGCTAAAACGGGGTTTGGTTTTAAGTGCAGTGCGTTTTGTTCAGATCTAGTGTAGCTTTTGCTAGGCTGATCTGGGTTGTGACTCTGCATTATTTAGCCCTGTCATAATCAAGAGTGAGAGTAGTGGCGAGAGAGAAGGAGCTTACTGAGAACTATGAGGCGAGACGAGGCGAAGAGAGGAGAGAATTGATGATGGGTTCGAAGAGGTGAGGGGTTCGGAGCAGCCTGAGTAGCTGATCTTTTCTTTCACGACCCACTACGACCTAGTCAGATCTAGTCAAGCCTAGTCAAGCTAGTCGTGCCACAGTGCTTCCAAAGTGGGACATGAATGTTGGGCAAGTTGTTATACGTCAGTGGGTCTCCTAGTGTTGGTGTGGAGGCTTCGACGACTTACCCACAACGATTGCTGGTGAGCCAACGAAGGAACGTTTCTGGCGCGTACATCCGACCCCTTTCTTCGATAAATCGTTGCCCACATTACGAAATCCAATAGCGGTGCATGCATTTCCTCAGTGGAAGCAAAGAAACATGAATTATCGGCTGAATGAGACAAAGGAATGATTGAGATAGAGGCAGAGGGAGGAGGAGCCGTGAAAATGGAATGGTGAAGATTAGAGAATAAGAAACGAGGATCAGAAATAGACACTGAATACCAGATTTGGCAACACTGGAATGATGCACGCGAATGAAGTAAGGACACATAATAGGTAGAGAGGAGGAAGAGTGGTTGGTAGCATAACTTACCCTTAATTTCTACGCCATCTGTCTGTTTTGGCCTCCAACGCCTTTGGGACGGCAGGATGGGAGGCTAGGAGTGAGGAGGAGATGGAGAGGGAGGCGACAGATGTTGAGGATAAAAGGAGATCGGAGTCGAGGGGAAACGGAGCGGGAGGGAGGCACTGACGAATAACTGGATGGTAGAAGGGAAAGCGCAAAGCAGAATAAATGATTTCAGACGAGACAAGGCGTGGAAGAGCATCTCTGGCGGTTAGTTGTGTGAATGATCACTTTGAATTTGACACGTGTGATTCGATTCGTACCACGTGCCACGTGGTGTCTTGTAAAGCCGTCGGGCGTTGGCTTCAGACACAGCATTCCCCGTGGGCTGATTTGTGAGGGCAGACATCACTTGCTCTTGTGCTTCTCTTCCTTTACCGAATTTCGAACATCATAGTACAAACAAAGGAGGCGGAAGGGAATGAGAGAGATCACTCCCACCACTGTGCTTTGAATGAAATGCCCTGCCTTGACGAGACTGCTTGCCTTCAGCCACTTTATCCCTGATGCTCCCCAATGATTTCTATAAAGCCAGAGAAGGTGCGTTTTGGGTCAATTATACCGAGATGCATTCAATGTTTACTAGAGGTTTCTTTTTGTTCTATACAATGATCAGACACTACAGACACTGCCAGATGTCGTGGATGATGGGAGTAAGAACGAATGATCAACCACTTACCTGGTTAATGACAATGAAGGTGAATGACCATTCAACCGCACGTTGGTACGAGGAACTGCAACACCATGGTTATGCAGGTTCATACAGGAAAGTGTATACTCATGGTAGTCCATGCACGCATGAAGTGTCCGATTCGATCCATAGCCGTTAAGGCACCATTTACGAAAGCCGACTCTTTATAGACCATTCTAGCTCCTTCGGAGCCCAAAAATAAGCCTGACACTGCTACATTTCTGTAAGACACAGGAGACTTGGAAAGAGCGAATAGCACTTTTGATCGGACTGCTAAGGACATTCATTAGGAGTGCACAGCCTCGAACGGGCTCTTCTCGCCTACAAGACTACGATGTATGCGACAATTAAGACGCTACCGTGCGAAAGGCTCACAAGCCGTGAAGTGAGAGCGTCTTCTGATTTCTTTTACACAAAACACGGAGGTAGTAACGCACAATGTCGCATAGTTCACATTGGGTCCAAAAGAAGGTACAAATGAACTTGAAGCATCGCACGTAAGCGCTTACGACTGTTCCACATGAGCCGGGAGAAGCATTGCGCCATAAAAGTCGGAAATAATGTACACCGAGGTAAGGAATAAGTACACAAATTCAGGTTAATTTCACCCATCTGAGCTGCGCTGCAAAATTCATTACCTTTGGGATAAAGGCTAAATTTGAGTGATAAACGTGCCATCACCCACCGATCGTTTTGTCAACATTGTACTATTCCATCTATAACCATCAAGCATTCCACACTACATCTGCCACCCTACAAAGGTGCACCACCGATCAGGCACGAAAATGAAGGCCATCCAATGAGGACAGTACCAGTAACGGGGCCACTAAGGCGAGGGATTTGTGCGATGCTCTTGTCGCTGAAGTGGGTCTTTGAGGGAGGGAGAGGCAGCCACCGCAAATTATGTGGCAGAGATTTTGTCAGAATTTCTCGGAAAAGAGTGGAAATAGTACCTTGGCCACCCGACGTTTGCATCTCAACATCCGTCAGGTCCGACCCGTTGGTTCAAGAGACTTGAAGTTGGAAGACGAAGCGATAATCAGGAAACTCACCACAGCCTTATATGCCGAGTAATAGTTTTGCTGGGAGAAGCCACTCTTACACTCTTCATTAGAGTTGTACTGACTCCTTGTCACCTAAGCTAATAAGTTTGTAAGAAAACCTAGCCTGCTCGAGGATAGCGATTCAGTCCTCATCTGTGGTGCATACTGAATAAGCACGCTCTTTCCCAAATTAAATATTGTTAAATTTGCATGATGTGTGATCCTCCCTGCAATTGTAGGCAATTTTTCGTAGTTGTATATCAGTATTCAATTATTTTACTTCCAAAGATAAAAAGCATTTGGTTTTCAGGTGCTTATACAAACCAAGTCTTAGCTGTCGTTCTAAGACCAAAAACGGTTGCATGTTTTTGTGGATACCCGAGAATTTTTGAGCTGATTATGTTATTTGCTTGACAGTGGTTCTTCTAGTTGGCCAGTTTTAAGGTCATTTGCCGCATTTAGTATATTATCTGTCGCCGTTGTGGGTGTGTTGCTTGTTCTGGTTGCGGTGGCATTTTGACTCGATAAGCTCTGTTGGTTCAGGAAAGTAAAACACCATTTAATTTTGGGCTTTACTTGGTGTTACTGGTGGTCTGGATCCCAAGAATGACAAGGAAGTACTTGCCTGTGGTGGTGCATCTGATAAGCTCCAAGGGATTACTGAGAAAATGCCAAATTTAGAGTTTGACTTCCCTATTGCTCTCTGCTTTGCGGTGGTAGGAATGGGCTTCAGCCCAGAAGTTGGTGTGATCTATGCTGCGTTTTGACGAATTAGTCGTTTGTCCTTTTCCCGAAGTCTTTTCACAAATGCAGCGTGACAGCTACATTAGCCAAATTGTTACAGCAGTCATGTCGGCGGAACTTGCCGTGCTCATTGAACGCGGATACGGCTGTTTTGTCCTCGGAAAGGTAGTTGAGTATTTTCTTCTCCATCGGTGAACTGAATGTCGTCTCCTGCAACTTCAGAAGACGTGATCTAAACAGGCCTAAGGCAAAGTCGTAAAGATTCTACTACGAAAGAGGCGTCAGCGTGCAGCCAGCGTCACCGGTATACAAAGTTTCGATGCGCCGTTTTGATTGGCACGGTTTCTATAGATGTCAGTTTGTTCCTACAGGTACGAGGATGTTATTCAGATGGAATTTCTGTTGGCGCAAGTTATGGGTGGATGAGAACGTTGAATTTTACCACTGCAACTGGAGACATCAACTGTGGTTCTTCCGAGTGTGCAAATGACAGGTGTTTCGTTGGGGCTGTGCCGCCGCCGAAGAATGCTTTGGCTATCAGCGTTCGCTGATGAAATTTGGTCGAAATTGTTTTCAAGTCTGCAAAGTGGGGTGCAGATGGTGCCGTCCCCAGAATTCTGCATTGTGGCGTAGCAGGCAAAAAGGGTCACGTCAATGAGTGCGATGATTGTGGATGCGTGGAGAAAGGGACTCGCCGACTAATAGGTGCGTATAAATGCACATTTATTTACGTTAAAAGCCCCCATTGATGCATACTATTTGTTGTTTTATCTACTTTGATGGGGTGTGCCGCCTGACTGCGAGGTGTAGTCTTTTGTACCGGCTAAAGTCACTGCCTGTCCTATGGGAATCCAACGCTAGTTTAGGAATAACCGTGTCTCTTCTTACTCCCTTATCTTCCACGTGTTTTATTTGTTTGCTGCCGCCAGTTGTTTAGGTGCTTTCACCCAGCACTGATGTATTTTAAATTTTGGTGGTTCTAACTATTGTGCTCCTCCTTGACATCTGGTCACGCCATTGACTGAATTGGTCCATTTTGCGTACGTTCGTCTACCACTTGTAGTTTCATTTTAACCTAACCAGGGAAGGTTATGTTTAGCGGGTTTCAATGAATAAGCATGTGCTTTTTGCGAATTTCGATTAAGACAAGTTGTTGGTGTTCATGATTAAGTATGTTAAATTCGTTGTTACCGGATTGAGTGTACTGGATGCTGATGGGTAAGGTACTGCGATTTGCGTCATTCCACGTGTAGGCATCCACAATGGACTGTAGTTATCGCCTCCAGATGAGTGTTCTTCTAAATTCGGAGAAGTAGTATAGGCAAGTAAATTCAAATTAATCTACTTGTGGTTGGGAAGCCTTCTGCTTTCTGTTCTTCTTCTAAATTCGGAGAAGTAGCATGGGCAATACGCAGAGTTGTATCAAGTGAGTAAATTCAAATTAATCTACTTGTGGTTGGGAAGCTTGCTGCTGCTTTCCTTCATCTCATTGCTTTGTGGATTTGAGGAAAACCATCTTTGTAGTTTAATGCGCAATTTAGGTGCACTCAGATTTTACTGAGCGTCAAGCAATTTCGCAGGCCCCTTCTGATGATATAGTTTGTAAACGAGTGAAAAGGCAGGGAAGAGGACGCGACTTTGAGTGAATCCGAATGCATAGTGTTCCTTGTGTAAACCGTCGAAATGTGCATGTTTGTTATTGTCAAAAGAAGCATCCTGGGAAGTGAAGTGAAGTGAAGTGTTTATTGGAAGCGTATTGTCGCGGTGATGACTTGGAGGGTGACCCACTAATTACCTGGGTTTGTCCACTCCTGCTGCTGTAGCATTTTAGTAGTTCTGGTGTGGTTTTTGCCCTCCTAGTCGTAGTGATACTTAGTCTTGGCTTTAATAATTTTTATTTGGGGCTAATAGTTGACCGACGGGTAGCGAAGACGGACAAAAGTGGGTGACGTCGGTACAGAACGCTCTCGATGGCCTTTCATGTGTCCCTGAATCCGTTTCCCCACAATGTTGAGGAAATGGCAATTCTAACAACTAAGCATAGCATCCGCTGCACAAGGTTTGGTCTTCAAGTAGAGAGTTGCGCAGTACGGTGTTGGCTGGTCGGGTGTTCGAAATCACCAAACGCGTGCAAAAGAGCTGCGCGACTCATCGTCATGGTCATGTCTATTGAACTGGGCTCATACACAGTGGCATGGGACCCACAACCGGGCATCAATACTGCCATTCAACATCTATCTTAGGGGTAGTGTCATCAGTCATCAGGGTATCGGTCAATGTCAGTCCACAGGGTTGCCGGACTCAGTTGGCGACCATTACATCGAACTGGATCTATCACAATAGGCATGAGGCTCATCGTCGAGTGCTTGATGCGTGATGGTTTTGCAATTGACCTCTGCGTTATTGCTTCTTTCCACTCTGCCATCCATCGTCTTTATTTTTTTGATGGTAGACATGGAGTTGCTCGTTTCTTTTAACATGAGAGGCTCTTTTATTATCGTTAGAATGATTAACGATTAAATTGCACCTTTTGATTTCCTATTAGCTTTCATTTGTACTGTTGTCTTCATTTGGCATGCGTATTTTGAGGAGGGTGATTGAAAGTCAACAGTAGTTGTCGGTTCCCCAATTCCCATAACCGAGGATCAATTTGGTTTTGAAATGAATGGGTGTCAAAGAGCTCTCGTTATTCGCTTGACAACGTCTTCCTTATGACACTACTTTCGCTGATTTTATTCATTTTCGCAATTTTATCGTAATAGCCAATGCTCCTGAAAAAAAAGTAGCTTAAAGACGATTGCATGGCGAGGTGGAGTCTCTTTTGCCTTTTGTTAGCTTGTGAAGAGTAGAAATCAGTCCATTTGCAGACTCATGGCAGAGCGTTAGGGTTTTCGTGTATCGAATTCAACTATTGCATGCAAAGTAAGGCAGGTTGATTTCTTTTCTCAAAATGCAAGTTTGACAGTGATTCTACTAGACCGCCTTTTTGCATTGCTTCGTTTGATCCCCAAGAGTCTTTCTTCATTTGTGGGATCTACTGCATTTGTGAAGATATGCAGGGAGGAAGGATGCATTTTTTTTCGATTACTTGGTTCAGCACGCAATTTTAACGTGACCTCATTGTTCCTTTCTCTAAGCTTCTAATTGACTCATCGGTAGGTTCAAGTGTTTTGAACACTTTTTAGTGTTTGACATATGAAACTGAGCAATTTTTGTCTACTCAGTCTCACATTCTGTGCCACCTTGACCTTGAGCCTACAATTGCTTGCCATTTCTAGAATGGGAAGATTGATAAGTAGATCCCATACGCTTTACCTGGATGAGCCCTCAGTGTGTACTATTTTTTATCATGATGACCTCTGAGGTCGTCGACAGATTTAGCATGTGGATTATTTTCACAGCCTCTGCATCCATCCCTCGGTCGTCAGAGTGTCTTTAAGTAGGGCAGTAAGGCGAATGGTTGTAGTCTACATGTCTTTGGTGGGGACCGTTTGGTGATGTTTGATCTTGACTGGAATCCAGCTGACGACGACGACGACCAGACTGCAGCACGTGAGTAGCATGGCGTGCGGAGGGGACAGTTCCATGCCTATCGCATCACTTCGGTTGTGAGACATCCCGACTGTGATGTGCTCTTTTAGTCGGGCACAGTGGAGAAGCGGGTGCTGTAATAGCAGACACACCGGCAGACATCGAGCAGTTGTGAGGTGGAGGGACGTTTTGGTCTGGTTGAGCCGAATGAGCGCCTCGCGTATTACTCAGAGACTGGTCCGGACATGCATGACAGGTTAGTCACAAAGGTAATTCCCCTTTCCCTCCATCCCCACCCTACATGCCCCTTGAAACCAAAGGGAAATGCCGGAGCCATTGGCACGAATGCATTCGTCCCTTGCACAATTTTAGGACAAATCAGACTGAGTGGACTGTGTGTCATGCAGGCGCTGGGAAATATGAAGTTTATCTAACCGATAAAGGGTCTGGGGAAGTACCACTGTGCAGGTGGCTGAAAACCAACATTTGCGGGTTCGCCACTGACGGATAGACTTATACACCACTAAAATGTCTACTTGGTGAGTGGGTTGACGTCTCCTGCTGGTACGGGTATCCACGATTGTAGACGCCTTCTTTCACAGGAAGCGTTGTTCATCACTGCACTCTGTTGAGGAGGCACTGGCGCTGGTCCGTGTCATTCCTAATAAATGATGTTTACTTCGTGTATCAAGCGAGCTAGCGCTTACTGCTTCACGTGATACCGTTGCATGATGATTCCTTTTGTAGTTGTAAAACCGGCACCTCCAGTTAGACCTTATTTCCTTTGTGTTGGTCGAGGCTTTCCTTAGCCCATGCTTGGTGTTTTCGCTTCACAGGTTCAAATGTCGATGGTGTGTGAGTCAAGGGCAGACGAGAGGTCCGCTATCCAAAGCGAATTTTGGGTGCGATTTGTCGGTGTGGAATCACGCCTACCATGGTGAAGTTCATGAAGACCATGCGTCACGAAGGAAAGGGGACGCTGGAAGGATTAATTGTGCCTTCTGGCAGCACTTTGATGTGAAACAGCACAAAACTCTGTAACTCGTGATTTCTCACCATTTCTGATGCCTACATCGCCCTCTCCAAGCTGTGATGATGCCTGCATAATGTTGTATGTTCCTGCAAAATTTCTATTATTATTTAGTTTAAAAGTCTTACTCCTTTACCTGTGTTTCTTCGCAAGCAGAAGAGCGCGGTGATTGAAAGGGTTTGAGCAGGTGATGATAAATTTGGTTGTTGATGGACGTGGACGAGGTGTGTGGGATGAGGTGGTCCACCGTTGCGTTTCGGATAAGGGTGTTTCAGTGTGTTATTGTTGCAGGAGCAAAGAACTCACTTATTTCAAGCCAGAGAAGAGTCTTGTGGAGCAAAGCAAAGCAAAGCTGCCTTATGATTTTACAGGTTGAGTTGATGGTCTGTGGGTCTTGAATGCACATTGTGCTACCGCTCTGTGGCAATGGCCTCAGAGACCTAGTGCCTCTTCTCTTCTCTTCGCTTATGGCTCAGTGCCATGTCAGAATAGCGTCAAGATAGTGGTGGGAGTGCAGTAGTTACATTTTGCTGCGAATAAAGTATTAAGTAAAAATCGTTGTTTAGAGCACTAATTTTGTGTTAAGAGGTGAGTGATTGCAGATCCGAACCGATGTGAAGTACATTTGCGGGTTGGATGGGTTGTTGAGTAATTTGCAGTGGTAACAAGCAAGATTATTTGGAAGCAGTATGTGCCAAACCTAAGGAACTGCCGAGCTTCGTCTGTTGGATGGTGTTGGTCATGGCCTCACTCGTTATGCATGATGTTTGGGGGCAGCCATCAAATCTGACGAGTGCATACCCTAGAAGGGTGACAGGTCGTTTCAGAAAACGGCATTTCTTGGGGCTCAAGATCAATTCTGTGCCTCACAGACTGTCCAACACCAGTTTTGGGTTGTCGTTATGCTCTCGGATGTCTATGTCAAAGGCGAGAAGGTCATCGAGATAGATCATAATTAGCTTTGGGAACAAACCTACTTATGCTGGACCTCACTCGTTATGCATGATGTTTGGGGACAATCACCCCTTCTGGCGAGTGCATGCTCTAGAAGGGTGACAGATCGTTGCAGGAAACGGCATTTCTTGAGGCCCAAGGTCAATCCTGTGTCTCACAGGCTGTCCAACACCAGTTATGGGTTGTCGTTATGCTCTCGGATGTCTATTTCAAAGGCGAGAAGGTCATCGAGATAGGCCACACTTAGCTTTGGGAACAAACCTACTTATTCTGGTTGCATAAGGCGATGGATGGTGGCCGCTACATGTTCGAGTGCTGGCTTAGCAGCTAGCAATGATTTCTTTTTTCTCGTTATAAGCAACATGAATTAGCTGTGTGTGAGTTCATCCAACTTGTATATGGGTTTGGTTGTTGCGTCTTCATAGAGGGCACTACGGGTGTTATCTGTGATTCCATCGATAGGGAAATAAGTGGGATGGCTTCAACGCCTTACTAAATAAAATTTAGGATGACTCGGGAGTTGCGTAGAAGATTAGCATCAGAATATTATGTCCCAAGCCAGTTCTAAACACTGCTCAGCTCCGCAGACTTCTAACGATGCGTAGTGCTGCTTTCTCAAGCCATGATTTGTCAACCCCTAGAAGGGGTTTGTATGAGTTGATCTGCGGTAACGTAAATTTTTGAGGTAACATGCTCCGCTCCCCTTGACCATCTTTGAATGTGACTTGATGCGATGGCTGGATGCAAAGGTAAAAGGAATGCGTCAAAATTAGGTGGAGCACGAGAAAGGGGTGGCTATACCATGTTTACGGAACACTTGGAAGCAGCAGCAACGACTGGAGCATGGGCATCATGAGTCAGGTGGGTATGCGAGGGGAGGATTGTGGCTCAGTGGCTCATGCGACTGGCCGAATCGGACCGACAACTTTGCCTGATGGAAATGTAAGATGTAATGATGCAGATGAGGAGGAAGTTGGTTGTTCCATCGCTGTCTGCTCTCCACTCGTCAGCACTGAAAGCTGCGATCGTTTAAGAGCATTAATTGAAGGTATGTGACTCGCTCATTGGTACTATGGTAAGGGAAAAAAGAGTTCCCTCAAACTCGCGACTTGGTTTACTACCTTGAGTTCGGTATCCCCTGGACCGTCTCACCATTTATAGCCAGGCTGTTAGACTGAATCAGGTAAACTGAAGTCCCGATTAGGCGTATAGATGCTAAGGGTCGAATTCACATGACAAAATTGGCTTGATGCCGTTGGGCGGATGAATGGATGCTACACCTGAAATGTATTCCGACGTGCTGAACCTGCGAAGCTTTGCAATCCAGTGTCCATCAAAGCTGTCGCCGCAAACTAACAAAGCGGCCATCCAAGGACGCCTTTTGTAAGGTTGAATGCGTGGCCCACTTGGACGAAGGCAAGCATCAAACAGACTTAACAGACTTCCAAATGATCTGATTTTGGATTCTGGTGATAACCGTATCAGCCTGCAACACTTTCTTTTTAGATTGCAATTGTACCATGCAATTCAGGAACTTTAATCTACACAAAGGTCCATGTAGCCCTCTTGGATGGATAGGCCGTTGACTGTCGTAAAAATATTTTTGTTGAGTCGTAGCCAATACATAGGATGACAACTGATGGCAAAGAATGCGAATCCCTTGCAATCATGAAGCACATCGTAACCATGAGTGAAGAATGTGGTGAACCACAACTTGTCACCATCGAGTACGTAGATGCATGCAGTTGTGAAGTTGAGGTCAATCAATGCCGGCCTCAGACCTGCAGATGTCAAGGCTCGGGTTCCCACTTCTAGAGGTTGTGAATGACTTGCAGAACTAGGTGCATGCTGTGACCACTAGACTTTTGACCGAGCCTATTCCTCAAGGCCAAAAAGGGGAGGCTTCCATTGAGAAACTTTCAATGAGGAGCGCTTTCAGTGCATAATGAACAAAATTCACTCTACTGATGAGATAGTTTTGGAAGGAATGCATATCCTCGTGAGTGCTTAGTACAAACTGAGGAGAAGTGAAAGCACAATGCATTGCTTAAGACTTCTTCAGTGTAATTCAAGTTATCTTGTGGAGATGGAATTTTTAATGGAATGTTGTCGCTTAGAGGGAAGAGCAAATGTCTGCTCTATCAGGAGAACTAAAAAATGAATGACAGCTGCCGCTACTTATTTAATTCGCCGACCTCTGAGGTGAGAAGATGATTGACCGAGTGACACCCAACAGTTATGTAAGACCCTCAACTTGCGTGGAATGGACAAATTTCCATCTACTTTTGAGACCTTTGAAGTTGACTTTGACATGCGATACACTATCATATATGAGAACATTGTGCAGCACTGGATTTGCAATCAAACAAACGTCGTCGTGATATGAGGACTGCGCAGGGGCCGCGTATTTTTCCTTATTCATTGAAAAGTGTTGCCATTTTGACACTATAATTAAAGAAGAGGAGGAGGAGGTATCCTTAATGTGTAAACCAATATTGCACAGAGGAAAAATCGGTTGGTTAGTAGTCAGAGGACATACCAGTTTAAATGACATGGTTTATCTCGAAACATTCGCAGTAGAGGAAGAAGAGGAGCGTTCAAGTTTCAGTCCTATGGAGGTGTTTGGAATGCCTAGGATCTGGATCCATTACGAGTTGTGCCCAGTTAATGAAATTTGAACAATGCTCGAAGTGGGATCCACTTCACAAAAACATTTCACGAGAGGAGCAGAACGTATTATTAATTGTCGGACTAAAAGGGAAGCAGTCCATGGTCAATCCGCTCTGAAAGCGGTTTCCCAGTAATAAGTTAGTAGATTAGACAGTTCTGCACACACTTGTGTTAGTCAAGATAGCCACACTTTTTGCACCTGTTGACGCCTCTTGAGTAGTAGTTGTGCTCCACTTCCACCAGTATACATTACCAAGGCCTTCCTTTAAGCCTAGAAGAGCACACTAGCGGGAGGACTGTAAGAAGGGTGAGATAACTAGGTGATTTTGTCCATTCAGTTCGTCATTATTTTACTATTCACCCACCCTACCCTTCCACACACATTCTTTAATTCCATTTTTCTCCTCCCACCGCTCTTTTCCTTCATTTCGATTACACATTCCATCGCCTTCTGCCATTCATCCTGCCTCTCCACCCTATCACCGCTTCCATCATCCACTTCTTCGTCAGTGCCTCGGTCCCACTTCTCCTCGGTTGATCGTGTCCAACATGCTCCAATGGTGATTGCACGCTGGTACGCACGCGCATTTCAAAGCGTTGTCTTTGATCCATTTTTGCAATTTTCGTATTTTGGCAGCAGTTCACCAACACATTCCTTTGGAAAGAGAGGGAAGAGAGCAGGCAGGGGACAATTCTCACTGGTAATGAGACGAATGGGGTGGAGTGTTGAGGTTGATGCTCATTTAGAGAGTGTACGCCTTCCCTGAAAATAAAAAAACGACACTTCCCAATCACCATTGGATTCATTAATATTATTATCATTATTATCATAATGCTTGTAACTATGATTGATTAGGCATGGCTAACTGTGGTCATCTCAGCATCCCTGTAGGCAGTGCCGCCTTGAGGTGAGGAAGATTAGTTTTCATTGTAACAGTGGAGTGCCTCCTCAAAAGTGCCCTACTCTCTACATCTTCTCAGGCAAGTCTGTGTCTGTCCACCTCGATGAGGAGAGCTCTCTGTCAGCTCTCACTCCACCTGTTCTAAAGGAAAGTGAAGGAGGAATGCGCTGATTCAATCGGAGTCTTGAACCGCAAGAGGAAGAGAAAGAGGGGAGAGAAAGAGAATGAAGAGGAGAAAGTGTGTTGTTACGTTGATGATTTGGCCCTCGTCTCATCCAACATATTAAAGAGAAAGAGGGGACCAAGGGTCATAGTCAAGAACAGAGCCCTTTTTTACGTTTTTTGCTGCTCCTACATGCCGGTAGGCCGTGTAAATCAAGTCATCTTCTCCGTCTTTCTGCCTCACTTGCTACCAGCACTCTAGCTCACCGCCTCTCCGCAACTTCACTTGTTCACCTACCTAACTACCTACTTCAATCCCCCTCTTCCACCTTCACTCGTCTTCTCCCCTCCAAATTTTTCTGTGCGGCACACTACTACACTTCTATCCACTTCTCCGTCACAATTCCAAATGTTCAGCCATCCATCCACCTATGAGTTTAAACATCTACATGTAGGCTCCTCCTTCTTGGACGTAGTAATAGGCCTTTCGCTTTCTCCACGATCCGCCTAACGTCAAGTAACAATGTTGATGATGATGCGCAACACGACTACATTTGACTTACCACGCAGACAAGTACGAGACAAGCACTCACAACCCTCTACAACCCACGGCATGCAGCTACTAACACCTACGCTTAACACCCATCAGCCAGTCCCTTCCAAAATCAACAATAGCAATAAAACTGAAGATGTCCTTCATCACCTTTATTATCTTAAACGCAAACACTCCTCTTGCTAGGGAACACATCTCGCGCGCATGTGGTCTGAGTAAGAGCATGGGGAAATCTCAGTCATGTTAGTCTAGTGCTAGTAGATAAAGGAGCGAAGAGAAAGTTCTTTATGAGAGTGATTCGTTGCCCGTGTAGATGCATGCAGTTGAGTCAGGCCCGTCGACACTGTCTATGTGCAGCACCAATTCTACATGCTGATGGTAAGTGTGCAATCGAGCAGCGTCAGAGTCGCCAACAATACTGTCCATTTCAAAGGAGGCCAACCGGGCGCAACTGAGGAGGTGCAGGAGGGGAAAGTGCATGAGGCAGAGAAGGGAACATCAATGCCATCACCACCGTCTCAACCATCGTTGGCCTCACCCACCTCACCACAGTCCTCTCCATCTCAGTCGTCGATAGCTGCCAGTAGGTTGAATGCACGCTGTCAATCTTATTCTACGTCTCTCTCATGTCTACTCCCTCCTGCCACCATCGTCTCCTCCACTTTCGCTCTGCCTTTGTTTTCACGTGCAATGTCGAAGGAGTGGAATGGAGGAAGACCAGGTCTTGGCGCTGGTGAGTGTGCATCCGACTAACACGATTAGGTCGAGACGCAAAAATCATCACCGTCGTCGCCACCAACGCTGGCCTGGCCTCACCCATTCCTGGTGGGCATTCCTTGTTTCGTAACAAATGGGACCTCATTAGCCTTGGTGCTTCCTCAGCCAAAGAACCCATCATCCAACAAACCACCAAGGCAACTTAAATCAAGCCCTTCCACAATTCCTCAGCATAACGAACGAATGCAAGAGGTGCTATTCTTGCGCAACGAGAGTCTGTCCCATTGCCTTCCCCACATCGCATTCAATAAAACACTTAACGGCAGCACACCCTAACACACACGAACGCACACGTGACTGTAATCAAATAGGATTCATGTGTTGCATATAATCAGTGTGGGGAATAGCGCAGCAACAACAGAACCGAGCATTTGTATGCAAAGTAAAAATAAGTAAATAGTAAGATTAGAAGCAAATACTTTGAGCTGCGAAACTAAACAACCTCGAATTCACGGAAAGGATCCCAATTGGGCCTGGCTTTGTGACTCTCCTCCTCATTCTTGCAATCCTAGCATCGAAGCATTCGCCGACGCAATTCACCATCCTTTCTCAACAAGACAACACAATTCCTCAGCATAACGAACGAATGCAAGAGGTGCTATTCTTGCGCAACGAGAGNATCCAACAAACCACCAAGGCAACTTAAATCAAGCCCTTCCACAATTCCTCAGCATAACGAACGAATGCAAGAGGTGCTATTCTTGCGCAACGAGAGTCTGTCCCATTGCCTTCCCCACATCGCATTCAATAAAACACTTAACGGCAGCACACCCTAACACACACGAACGCACACGTGACTGTAATCAAATAGGATTCATGTGTTGCATATAATCAGTGTGGGGAATAGCGCAGCAACAACAGAACCGAGCATTTGTATGCAAAGTAAAAATAAGTAAATAGTAAGATTAGAAGCAAATACTTTGAGCTGCGAAACTAAACAACCTCAAATTCACGGAAAGGATCCCAATTGGGCCTGGCTTTGTGACTCTCCTCCTCATTCTTGCATTCCTAGCATCGAAGCATTCGCCGACGCAATTCACCATCCTTTCTCAACAAGACAACAAGCTTGCCTATCGGTTCAACTCCAATCTCGCACTCGTCTCGTCTGTTCAGCATGTGCCCATGCCACCACCTCATGTTTGTGCAACAAACGTGACAACCATCACACCACCACGCAGGTGTCGTACATGTCGAGATCTACACTGCAGGACGAATGGGAGTCCTCCAAGAACGACTCGAAAATCTCTCACTGTCTACCATTCCACAGATTCATCATGACCTGCTTCACCACCATACTAAGTTCGCAGCATCTGAAAACAACAAAAGGCAAAAAGTGGAAAATCCCATGCATGAATGTCCAACTCACTGCAAAACTATAACACACAAGCGTAAATGGGAAACCAACTCAGAAAAACAAAAGCCAAGACCGCTACGAGTTGCAGTCTGCACAGTGATGCAAAACACGTTCTGCAAAGATGACATCAACAGAACATCGTAGTAGTTCCACTGCTACGAAAAATATATTAATGCTGCTGCTCGCGAAACTGCACTGGATCCGTTACTACACGAATGACCTGATATTAGAGTCGATTGCATGCCACGCAGCTATGCAGTGGTTGAGATGCACAGCTTATGAAGAGGTCTTAAGGGGAAACCAGGCAAAAATCATCAGGCTCGTTTGCAGCCGCCATTAAGGCATGACAGAGGTGTTTGTGTAGAGCACGAGACCGCTCCTCCTGACCTAACCGCACCCGACCCGATCCGACATGGGAGTTCCTCAATTTGCAGTTCCACAAAGAAGTCCATTGCACTCTGACTTGTGCAGTGCGTGGTGAAGTGAGAACACTAAAATTCCAACTAAATAATGATCCAGCAGGTGGTAATGAATGAAGACTGAAACACCGACTACTGTGGCCGATGAGTTGCAAGTTAGGGTAGCTTCACAAATTTAAAGTCAAAACAAAGCATATCCCAAAGGCCGAATTCACTGTCCTACATATCCAACCTCACGAACACATTACCATACACTTCCCTCTTTCTCCTTCTCATTCTATTACTGCTTACAGCTTGACACCTCATTCCTCTCCTTTTGTTTTGCTTAGTAAGGTGATTTGTTCGCTAAGTCATATTCTACTGCATGTGATTCAATCTGTCTGCATTCCCTGCAGCTACTTGGTCCCCACGTCTCACTTTGTCCAGGTCATCCGCAACGCCTCACTCCTCCCAGTCAAGCACGTCTAACAGGCTGCAGTGATGATTGCACGCTGCCACGCATGCACGCAATCACGTGTATTTGAAAGCGTCGTCTTCGACCCGACGATCAACGCGTCAGCCGCATCGTCGCGATTTTAATGTCTTGATGCCTTACCTACGATACTGGCCGACAGAGAATGGGTCTGCGCAACGTTGATGTGTGCGTGCAAAGCGAGTAGGAAGGGCTGTCACCCCAGCCCACTTGGCCTTTGTTTACTTCTGCGCCACTACAGTGGGCAAGCAATGATATGCGAAGAATGCTGGTCTAGTACGCCTCTCCATCTATTCCTTTATTTCTTCATCTACCTCCATGCCCAAGTAAATTTACCAACAAGCCCTAGGCAATTTATTGGAACGAATGTGCTCAAGAATGCGCATGGCGCTGGTACACTTGCAGTGGACGCATTGACTTCTCTTGGCAGCTACAACTATAAAAGTTACTATCATCTCAGGTAGTGGTTGTGATGATGCTCGCAGGCATGGAATGGAGGGGAAAATGGAGCAGGGAAAATGTAAAGGGAGACAAAGGAAGAGTTGTTGTGACCTACTCTTGATTTCTACGACTTCCAACTGTTCCCCAGCTTTTAGCCTGTTAACACCCTTTGAAGGAGGCTGAGGAAGATAGTGGAGAATTAAAAGGGCAAGGAATACTAGTACAAACCGAAGCGAAAAAGGGGCTTAGAGGACGAATCGAACCAAACTATCAGTGCCGTCTTTAAAGTCAGTGAACCAGGATGCAGCTAGCCTCGCGGTGTTTTAAGCTACCTGACGAGGAGGTAGTAACGGCCACTAGGACCTTAAAATTTGCCACCCACTGCCTTCTTTCTCCCAGCCCTCCTTCTTCTCTGCCTCCTTAACTCACATTGTGGGTTTTGGATAACAGATCTGGTTCAAGATTCAAATCAAGTTTTCGTGCTATAGCAGCTGGTCCACACTTTCCTGCCTGTTTGCATGCAGGCGTGCACGCCTCAATTCGGGTCTGGCGGCTTGAGAAATTGTAGTTTGTTGGCTCCACCCACTTCATTAATGAATACTTCTCAAGTAATTGATGTCCGATTCTTTCCAGCCAACCAACCAAGCAAGCGACTGTTAGGGTCCTCTTCGAATAGGGCTCGCATATGTGGCTCCAATCGCCTCCTTGCTGGCACTCTCACTCCCTTCGTCCAGTTTAGTTGTCCGATTTAGAAACTCAGGCAATCGTTAGCCCACTAACTGTAGAAATTGGTGTTTAGTGCAATAAAATTTAGCGAACTTCCGCTTAAATAAGAGTGATTCAAGTGCCCTTACAAAACTTATCCTTTTCCCACACCTTCACTCTCCTGGTCACGGAGATGCAAGCTTACAAGTGAGCTTAGGCAGTGTAAATGTACTTGCACGAATCAGCAGCAGTGGAAGATCCAACGCTGTGTTGACTGACTTGGTCATTTGCGATTCAGTGAAACAGTCGTTAATTGCATTCACGGGGGGTGGGGATGTGAATGATTGCACCATGGAGCCTACGGCGTGACATTCAAGGTGGAAGGACACTGTTCAAGTAGCGGTTGCAAACAAATGCACTTGCCTTAACCGGTTGGATGATGTCCCAACTATCCACCAGTAAATACACGACTATCCTAACAACAAAAGCCGCAGGTGGTTCTGCTTTGCATCTTTGCATTTGGGCTAAATTTCCATTCTGCCTGTAAAGTTCACAGATTGTCGGGACTGCCCAACTGAAAGTGCTTTGATCATCAAGCTAAGTGAGGGTCAATAAGTGAGGCGTGCACATTACACCAAGAACTGAACTCAATTGTTCTTGTGAAAGGTAACGGTTCATGAATAAAGTGACTTAAGAATGAACTAACAGACGACGTTGAGATCAGTTGAAAGTAAACCATTTTAGGTGGCAAATACACTTAGCTTACTTTACTTCATAGAGAATTAAAGCAGTATTTGAAGAGTTTAAGCACTTTGAATGGATATATGGATGAACATCCCAAAAAACATCAAAGAAGATGAGAGGGAAAAAGGTGACGCCGTGGTAGCAATCAAACCACTTGAGGCACTTGCATTCCATGTCCTTCCGCTTAGTGTCATACAGCCTTTGAAATCACATTTTCCACACATTGCTTCTTTCCATTCGCCAGATACCACGATCCCACCAGGAACACCTGGAAGCAATTCAATGCATGCATTATGGTACCTTCATGTTCAGGAACCGTTGATCTTCATTCCAATCTTCCTACCTGCTTAGCGACCAGTCTCTGCTGTAATGAGGAACGAAACCGTTTATTCCGTATGCACGTACCATTCATCGTTCAGTCTCGTCGCCAGCGCAATCGTTAAAATGAGTGCTAGACTCTGCTGTCCCTTGCACTCCTCATTGGTGGCACGATGAATAGGAACGTGTGATAAATGTTGCGTTGGATCAGAGGCTACTCTTCTCCCTCGAAGGAAGGCGCGTGTTCGTTGAAGGCTGCTTGCCCAATGTTGAGGACTACTTAGTTAAATCTGCATGCTTGGCAAATATCTCGACGTAACGAAGCGGATGCTGTGGTCAATCTGCCTACTAACTGATTGCTCTCAACCTTCGAGTGGCCGTCAGCAGAGGTGCAATCCGGTGGGATTGTGGGCACTCCACACATCCAAACTTCAGCACCACTGTTGGTCTTCCTACCATCTGCCGGAATGTGGAACAAAACCGTTCATTCCAACTACAAATAGCGTCCATTTGAAAAGTCTACTGCTTCCTGTGTGTGTCAAAGGAAAACGGAAGTCCTACATTGACTCGTGGCAGACCCTGTTGCAGTAACTCATTGGACCTGGGGTCCGAAACGTAACAAACGTTTTAAGCGATTCCTGACCTCTCCCTCTGACGGCATCAGGTGGAAGTTTGTTTCATGAAGGCTCAATGCGAGTGTTTGAAGGGTCGCGTTATTTATGTTCTAGGTTGCCAGAACTCCTCACCCACTTGGCAGCATATGGAGTGTCTTTTGTGGGCAAGAATGGTTTATATCGCAGAGATGCTCCGCTAGGCGGTCCTACGTACACACACAGCAACAAAATAATTAAGTAATTTCTGCACGCATTCATAAAATCATCGTACCTCCTTCGCTTCGTCAATTTCAAGCACGCCGCTGAGGCAGTCCAGATAGGAGTGAGACCAAGGCCTCCGTCGAAGGCAACGTAAAAGTGGACGTATCTCCGATGGAATCTTCCAATCCACCAACTTTGTCACCTCCATCGATGCTTCACTATGTGTGGGAGACCACTGATTCTCAAGCAACAGTGAAGGTCGTGGCGACATTTGGCGATTCCACTGCAAATTGACTGCAGGTTCGTAAGGGTGTTGGGTGGCGGAAGGAACGAACGCAACTGGTGTGTTGGAATTTCCCACAAATGATCAGCTCTGTAGACGATGGTTACTTTACATGCTTGCTGAAACCACGCTTTCGCTTCAGATTCTTCTCCATTCTTCGCTTCAAACAAGCATTGATGCACCAGCTATGATACCGTTTTCTACTCACTTGACTTGACACATCTCTCGTTATCACACAGTTACACACCCTCTGGACCGTTTTCCTTCCGACTATTTTGCCAGCACCTCAAGTGCTCCAGCCTCCCTCATCGGTGCTCCAGCATGATATGTCTCCCATACAGTCTACAACTCCACTTCCCGCACTTAACTTGATTCAGTCGTACCTTAAGAGAGGCTGCAAATTTGCGAAGAAGACGCGCGTGTGTGTGCATGGCTCGCATCCAATTGAAGTGCCTCCTTTCGCTAAATCAAGGCACTTAATCTGTAGCCACCATCTCACTCACCAAATAAGCCGCAGTGCCACTTCGAAATCAGGTAGTCAATAGTTCAACTCTCCAACTATTGCTTACTTCTCTTCTTTCTGCATAGGCGAGGTGGAGGAGGTCTGTCATCATCTGCGGACCCTTCCACCATGAGCTGCATGTTGGCATCAACGAGGACACACAGCAAATTGATACTGTTGTTGTGGATGTCGATCTCATGCAAAATCACCAGGTAAAAGTGGCATTCAATGTTGACTGCATTCGCTTACTAAGACGCTACTTGTGTTCTACAGCGACCGCAATTGGCATGTGGGTTTTCACCCAGACCACTAGCCTATTCCTCACATAATCTGCTGTCCCTGCACTTCTTTCACCGTTTGCTTAGTGTTTGGCTTAGTCGCGATAAATTCTTACTGGAATTGCGGTGCTCTTCTATCAAATCCACTGTACAGTCACTTTGTGCCATCAGTTTCATTGTTGCATCCTTCGTGTCACATCTGCTAATCGCTTCTAGTTCGTGGTTGGAAGATGCTACTGAAGCTGGTGATTTGAGTAAGAGCACGGCTAGACAGTGTTCCTCACGAGAAGTAGAATGCATGTGCTCGTTGCGTGTGCTGCTGATTCCATAAATGGCGATTTGAAAATTAACAAAGTAAAATGCATCGCGTCACCCTGCTCACCTTTGCCATGCTAAAATTCTCCGAGGTGTAGTCTACCACGAACTGCTCATCAGCTTCTACCTTTATTTTATCTTTGAAATGGTCGAAATTGAGGGAAGCTTGGAAGATCTCATTACCCACACCGTCAGCCTCGAAGTGTTGTGACTCCCTGTTGAAGCCCAGATGTTGAACCTGTTGAGAGCTGGATGAGCTCACGTTGAGGCATGTTTTGTCCTCTTTTAGCTACGACGTAGAAAGGAGGGCAGATAGGCAGTAGTTGTGGTTGATGGACTACTTTTCCTTCGTATCACGTCGACCCATGCAGATGAGTGAGAAAGTGGCTGCAGATTGCGGGCCTTGATTCGGCAAAATGGACGTCCTTTCTGCTTCCATCCACACACACAGCCGCACGCATGCAGAGAACTGCCAATGCACACGTCTGCCGCGTCGATGCAGAGCCCTTCCCAGTCACGAGTTAGTCAGTTCTGGCTCGAGCAAGCACTCCGTTTGCAGATCACACAAGCGACATTCCTTGCACGAGCTCCAATGAGGTGAGCTACAAGCATCAGTCAGATAATCACACACGATCACAAATCGTTGCGAGGCACTGATAGGTGTGCTTCACCAATCAAATTAAACAGCTTTGTGGTTCTACTCATGCATTACAAAGGTAGGAAAGGGAATGTGATGAGAATCGGACTGAGTGATTGAAGGGAAGAGAAAGATAAGCGCTGTCAGAGAGATGTAGCAGAATGAG
The DNA here is from genome assembly GCA_001693075.2 of Taenia saginata. Lineage (NCBI taxonomy): Eukaryota > Metazoa > Platyhelminthes > Cestoda > Cyclophyllidea > Taeniidae > Taenia > Taenia saginata. The sequence continues at coordinate 44,041 of LWMK02000394.1, forward strand.
TGGTGAAGAAGGATGAAGCAAACAAAGTGATGGGTGCACAAGGCAGTACTATACCAAATGAATTGGCAACTCTGATTGGTGATGAGGAATGGCTTACGTTGCCGAGTTTTTTATCATAAATTAAAGCCCAGCCGCTATTAATTCCTTTTTTTCACTGACGATCCACTAACATCCAAATTAACGACTTTGAGGCAGGTATTACTACGTCCACACAAAGCTGTACCATGATCGCCTAGGTATGCGTGTGAGGAGCTCTGCAGATCGACTTCTTAGCTACGAATAAATACCTCGCTGAGGATTAGGCCTATTTTTGACTGAGACCTACCGTTTCGACATGATGAATGGGCACAAACACATTTTAACACAAGGTCCGGATCATCAGTGTTGGTGCAACAGTGGTAGCACAGCTAACTTTCTTACTCTGATGACACGAACAGCTTTTGTCTACTTCAGAGACCTTAATGTCATCATTTACCGCCCTTTTTAATTAACTAGCACTGCTCTACTTATTTAAGCATAAGTAGAAGGCGAATGGATCAAGCGTTGTCTCAAGCAATTGGAAGCACTAATTAAATTGCCATCAAAGTTAGGCTCCTGATCCAGTAGGCAGCCAGACACCTGAAACTTCTGTCTTTTTAATGGCTGTTTCCCAATTAGCTAATGAAATACATAACTGGCTAACGACAGAGACTAGGAAATAGAAACAAGGATGGTACGTCATGCCGAGTTACGACTATGC
>LWMK02000394.1:51201-67238 GCA_001693075.2 Taenia saginata
CACCCATGTCGGGTCTTGTCGGGTCAGATGGAGCGGTCCTATGCACTACACAAACGCCTCTGCCATGCCCCAATGGCTACTGTAAACGAACCTGATTATTAATGACTAGGCTATTTTAAAGACCTCTTTGCAAGTTGTGCACTGCAACCACTGTACAGCTGCGTGACACGCGATCGACTCCAATGCCTTAAGATCCTGTCGTGTACAACTCACTAAAATCGCATTTGTGCACAGCAGCTGTTGCAATACCTTGTTTGATCTGATTGCCAGTTTCGGTCACTTAGGTGGCCGTATTGCCCTAGCCTGGGAGAGTGTGGAGGGAGGGGGCTGGCCTCCAGCCCATGCCGGCAGCCCCCTTTCATCTCTTTTCTAAACATGTGTATTCTGCAACAGCATTATTGTAATACTTTGTTTGTTCGAACTACCGGTTTAGGTCACTTGGGTGGCCATATTGTACTGTGTACTGTATTGTACTCTGTTTCCAGAATACATGCATTCTACCCCCAGTACTATGCCTCGGGACGCTACAATTATGCTTCTTTTTGTATTCAAGGAAGTCTTGAAAGGCTACAGTGTCTTACTCCCTTTTGCCTTCAAAATGCTTGCTTTTTGTCTTTTTCTAATTTATTCAAAATTTCTCATAAATGTGCACACGTATGCATACTTACCTGCTAGTTTTATTAGAGCTTTTGTAAAACATTTACATTTTAATTGCGATTGCCAGAATGAACGAATTGTTTTACGTTGCTTGTGTATTCCGATGACGAGCAATAACGGAGCATAGTTGTTAGGTGGCACAGCTCTTCACGCGGTCGACGTAAAACCCGGGTTCCCTTGTAGGTGCTTTGGTGATTGCATTTGCATTTGTGTCTCGGTTTGAAGGGCTTTGCCTATGTTAAGGTTGGGGAATGTAAGTGAGTGCTGAGCTTTTCTTTCTATGAATGATGTACTGGACCTATATTTTGCCCGGGTTTGTGTTTTTAATGGAGCTTTATCGACAAGGGATGGTGGCATCGCCAAACAGCTGTGAATGCGAATCTCGCCTTATCTGTTGCACCACACATTTATCTGATATGGGTGATTGGCACTTACCAGCCTTTGCCACGTCATTTACATGGTCATGGACTCAGTGTAGTCTTATGATAGCGAAATCACAATATTGTTCGTGTTAGTGGAATTCGCGCGGTGGATATAAAAGGCTTCGCGCCTTGACTATTCGTGGGCTTAAACGCTAGGGTGTTCTGTGTTTGCAGGACGCGTTTTGCATCACTGTGCAGACTACAACTTGAAGCGGTGTTGGGATTTCACTTAATGAGTGTTTTGTTTTTCTTACTCACGTTTGTGTGTCTTGGTTTTGTGGTGACTTAGACATTGAAGCATCGGATTCTTCGCTTCTTGCTTCTTGTCCTTTTCAGATGCTGTGGGCTTGGTGTGGTGGTGAGGGAGGCCTTGGTGAATCTGTGGAATGGTGGACATTGAGAGATTTTGGAGGCTCTCGTGGAGGACTCTCATTCGTCCTGCAATGTGGATCTCGATATGTACGACGCCGGTGTGGTAGATGGCGTGGCGATGTGACGGGTGTCACTTTTATGGCACAAGCATGAGGTGATGGCGTGGGTGCATGCCGAGGAGACGAGACGAGTGCGAGATTGGAGTTGAAGCGATAGGCAAGTATATTGTCTCGTTGAGAAGGATAGTAACTTGTGGTGATAACTGCATTGACGTTAGAAATGCGGAAACGGGGGGGGAGTGTCAAGGGGCCAAACCTAGTCAAGATCCTTTTGTGAACTCGGGTTTGTCTAGTTTTGCTGTTGGAGGTGTATGCCTCTCATCTCACTGTCCACTTATTTTGTTGCCGCATGCAAATGCACTGTTATGCTGTTGCTATCCTTCCTTTTCACATCGCCTATGTACAATACATGGAACCTATTTGTATTCGCGTGCACATTTGTGTGTGTTAAGGTGTGCTGACGTTAAGTTTTTGATTGAATGCGCAAGAGCAACACATTTTTGCATTCGCTCGTTATGCTGAGCGGTTGTAGAGGGGCTCGATTGAAGTTGTCCCGGTGATATGTTAGATGGTGGGTTATTTGTTTGCAGGCGAAACTGGAAATGTCCAATTACTGCATATTCCACTAACTTCCTAGATTCATTTTGCATCCAGTTCATCGCATTATTAACTCGTGCGATTTGTTTGTAAAGATGTATTGCAGTGAGAGAGAGAGTGAATTTTAAATTGTGTCATTTGAGGATTTGTGTGCAAATATGTTTTTCAAAGGCCATTTGGCAGTTGACGGTGCTGAGTGGATGGGCGCCATGGAAGGCAAGGGGTTGGGTTTGTCGTTGCAAGCTGGCGATGCGTCGGAAGGTTTGAGACAAGTGGTCATGTCAGGGCTTAATTGTTTTAAAACAATGTTAATCACGAGAGCCAAACGCCGTTGATGGATGTTTGACTTGGTTTTCGCTTTTGGGTCAGTACTTCGTCCACTAGCCATGGGACGCGTGATGGTGAGGACATTTGGCCCTGCCCTACGGAACCCACTTTCACCGCAGGGAATAAGGAGGAGTAGGAGGAGGTAACTGCAAATGCGGTACAGTGATTAGAGGCAGCACTGAGGACGACGTCGGAAGGAGGAGACGAGGATTGTGTGATGCGTTGGTCTTTTGTTTGCATGCCTATCGGTCTTGGTGTTGGGGTCACTCGGATGTCCCGCGGTCGTATCGTCACCGAGTTATCGGTGTGTGTGATGGGCATATAGTCTGCTGGAGTATTGTGTCTTTTTGTTTCCCAGCGGGGGAAGGGGAGGGGTGGGAGCGATGGGAATTAGGGTTGGTGTGAGCGAGAGCGGTTGTAGCCTATTGCCACGGTCGCATCTGGTGGTCGCCACATCGGTAACGCATCGAAATGATAGCACTGCTGATGATGAAGCATTAACCCGCTGCGAGCGCAAATAAAAGAGGCCCAGTAACTAAAGCGATGTTTTAGAACTAAAGTTGGCAACGGTGACTGCTCAAGTCCATGTTTGGGCTTTACGGCATGGGGCGAATCTGCTGCCTAAATCCAAAGTGGGAACTGTACGTGGATCCGGGTGTACCTAAGAAAGGGGTTCAGTAGCTAAAGTTACGTCTTCGCCTTCAAGTTGGCAACTGTGACTGCTCAAGTCCGTTTTTGGGCTTTACTGCATGGGGGAGGAAGTGGGCATATTGCGAATCTGTTTCAGCGTCTCCGTATTTTTTTGTTCATTCCAAGACTTCGCGCCTATCAGATCATACTTGCTGCCTAAATCCCAAGTGGGAACGGTACGTGGATCCGGGTGTACATGGCCAGATGAGACCCATTCGTTCAGGTTTGCCATGGCAAGAAGGTAGGTGGGTGGATGAGCAGTCAGTCATCCACTCAGCTTATCAGGCGAATGAGTCTGCATGCTGACCTACATGGGCAGGCGGATGTGTGTGGTACACGCGACCGGAGTGGCTTGATCTGTGTTTCTCGTTCAGTCTCCTCCTCCAACACATCCATGAAATGGGTGCTGGAATCTACTTTCGCTCCAGCAGAACGGGTGGCGTGGGAGCAGATAACGGGCGCTCCTCATTGGTGATATGATGAGTGGGAAGTGTGATGAGTGTTGTGTCGGCTCAGAGGGTACTCTTCTCCCTCAGAGGAAGAACTTTGTTCGTCTAACGCTTCCCGCCTCCTCACTCCTCCTTCCACGGTTTCCTAGTACACAACTCCCACTTCCGTACGGCACACTACTTCGCTACTGTCCACTATTCCTTCTCGCCTGCACCTTCACAACTCCTAGTCTTCATCCATCGACCCATCTGCCTATGAGCATACACACCTGCATTAACGCTTCTCCTCCTTGGAAGCAGTAGTAGGCCACATTCTCCACGGTCGTCCCAAAGCCAAGTAACAATGACTGTTGATTATGATACACAAACCCAATCGCAATTCACTTACCACGCAGCCGAGTACGGAACGAGCACCTACGGGCCTTGACAACCCAAACTGTTGGGAAAAACACGGCAAGCAGACAGACATACAAATCAGCGAACCGGTCAGTACTCCTCCAAATGAATAACAAGGAAAACGCCGATGCCCTTTATCACCTTTATTACTTTAAACGCAAACAATGTTACTGCTAGGAAGCACATCTCACCCGCATGTGGCCTGAGTAAGAGGATGGAGATCTTTCAATCATGCTAGTGGCAGACAGAGAAGGAGCTGAGAGAAAATTCTTGTATAATGCGGTCATGCTGACACATACGCGCGTGCAGCAGATGTGTCTTTGGTCTTTGCAGTGGAGAAAACGCCTTCGTAGCAACATTCGACGCGTGCTGCGTTCCCTTTGTTCTTCTTGTTATCCTTGTCGTTGTCACTGCTGACGTTGCTGTTGTTGTCGTTGCTGCTGTTATCGTTTCCGGTTGACTGACGTGTAAATGGAATGTATTTGCGCTTGTTCGATAGAATGAGATGATGCCTTCAAGCTCCGCGATCATATGGGCCAAGCCTTCGGAGAGTAGGAAGAGGCATGGCCCACATCACCATACACCGTCGATGTGGTCGCAACGCCAATCACCTCCAACTTCTGATGGTGCAACAGGTGCGGCAGGACTGGAGACAGATGAGTCGTCAAAGGCCTCAGACGAGGCGATCCTGCTCGTTGGCCAAGTGCAAGTATCTCGCCATTGACACCACTGCGCTCACCTAAGAATGCAGTGCCATTCACCAATCGACCTTTCTGGCTTTGGTGTCCACATACCTTCAATGTGCGTGTTATTTGTTTGGCGACATTCGGCTTGTGTCCTCTGCCTGTCCTCATCACGTCGTCTCATCATGAGTAATACATAGCTGAGATGACAATACCACAGTTGCTATGGTGGCTGTGTGAGTAGAAGATGGCGTGCTTATTGAACAGTAGGCATTCTGACTACTGGCTATTTGAGAGGCCGAGTTTCTGGGAAGATGGATACACTCGAGACTCCTACTTTTTTGACATCCAACACCGACAGCACAGGCTGATTTTTGATGCAGTGCAAATGCAGGACTTGAGCTTTAACGCCCGCTAAATCAAAACCGAAAAGAGAAAGGCCATGACTACGCTTTGAAAGTCATATTGCAACCACGAAACGGGCGACAGAGCTACGAAACACAAATCAGCACAACTATCACGGCCATCACCATCACCATGGCGAAGCAAGCACTACCGTCAAGTCCAAAGTACCGCCTCTGACAATAGCAGCAGTTTCTTACTCGTGTAAACAAGTGCAAGATTAACTTCTCCAACGTACTAAAGAACACCTCAGCCATTGTATTACATCATTTACTAGAATTCTGAAGATTAAAAACAAGGTTGTACTCACTAACGAATTCAGCAAAAATTAAGGCTAAATGAAAGGAAAGAAAGGATAAGGACCGCACATTTCTACTAAATGCATAACTGGAACTTGGTTCGAATTTGCATCGTCTACAATTTTATTGCACTGATGCATTTAGACTTGGTGAATCTTAAAATACCCAGAGTTTTGCCATTAATCTGTGTTGTGAGTTGGACGAACACTATTCCACATTGGAGGGAGAAGAGTACCCTCTGAATAGCACAACACTCATCACACCTCCGCATTCATCATAGCAGCAGTGAAGAGTGCACATTGTCTGCTCCCACGTCACCCGTTGTGAGGGAGGGAAAGCAGAGTCCAGAACCCATTTCAATGGATGTGCTGGCTGACGAGACTGAACAAGAAGCACACATCTAGCTACTCCAGTCGCGTGTAGCAAATTTCGGGTGGTGAAGCTACTATTTCCTCTCTTCTCCGAGGAATTCTGACAAAACCTCCACCACATAGTTTGCAGTGGTTGCCTCCTCCTCCAACAAAAGTATCGCACAAATCCCTCGCCTTAGTGGTCCTGTCTTTGATACTGCACTTATTGGATGTCCTTCCTTCAGTCATTAATATGCTAACTTCATTTTTGTGCCTGATCGCTGGTGCGCCTTTTAAGGGTGGCAGATATAGCGTTGAATGATTGATGGTTACAGATGCAACAGCGCCATGTTGACAAACCTATCGGTTGGTGATGGCACGTTTATCACTCAAATTTAGCCTTTGTCCGAAAGGTAATGAACCTTGCAGCACAGCTCTGATGGGTGAAATTAGCCTAAATTCGTGTACTTATTCCCCACCTCGCCAAACGTTGTCCCGAAGTTGCATGGCGTAATGCTTCTTCCGGCTCATGTGGAACAGTCGCGAGCGCTTACGTGCGATGCTACAAGTTTACTTGTACCTTCTTTTGGATCCAATGCAAACTATGCGACATTGTGTGTTGCTACCTCCGTGTTTGGTAAAAAAGGTAACAGAAGACACTCCCACTTCACGACCTGTGAGCCTCTTGCACGGCAACATCATAATTGTCGCACGGATCGTAGCCATGTATGCGAGAAGAGCCCTTTCGAGGCTTAAATCCTGATGCAAGCCCTCAGCAGCCCGATCAAAAGTGCTATTCGCTCTTCCCAAGTCTCCTGTGCCCAACAGAAATATGCCGGTGTCAGGCCTGTTTTCGGGCTCCGAAAGAGCTAGAATGGTCCAGAAAGAGTCGGCTTTCGTAAATGATGCCTCAACGGCTATGCATCGAATGGGACACTCCGAACATGCATGCACTACCATGAGCATACACTTTCCTCTCTAAAACTGTGTAACTGTAGTGCCGCAGTTCCTCGTACCAACGTGCAACTGAACGGTCATTAGCCTTCATTGTTCTTAACTAGGCATGTGGTTGATCGTTAGTTCTTACTCCCATCATCCACGACGTCCGGCAGTGTCTACAGTGTCTGATCATTGTATAGAACAAAAAGAAAACTCTAATGAACACGGAATGCAACTCGGTATAACTGACCCAATACGCACCTTCTCTGGCTTCATAGAAATTATTTGGGAGCATCAGGGGTAAAGTGGCTGAAGGCAAGCAGACTCGTCCAGAAAGGGCATTTCATTCAAGGCACAGTGGTGTGGGTGATCTCCCTCATTGCCTTCCGCCTCCTCTGCTTGTACTATGATGTTCGAACTTCGAAAAAGAAAGAGAAGCACAGGAGCAAGTGATGTCGGCTTTACGAGACACCACGCGGCACGTGGTACCAGTCGATTCACACCTGTCAGATTTGAAGAGGTCACTCACACAAATAACCGTCTCGTCTGAATTCATTTATTCTGCTTTGCACTCTCTCCTACTATCCAGTTATTCATCCGTGCCTACTTGCCACGTCGTTTCCTCCTCAACTCCGGTCTTCCTTTCCCCCTCCAACTCAAACGCCACCATCTCCATCGCCTTGTCGCTCTCAACTTCCCATCCATGCAGAGGGCCGAAAATTTATAGAAGTAGTAGAAATGAAGAAAAAGTTATGCTACCAACCCTTCCTCCTCCTCCTTCACCTCCTTCTCCTTCTTCTTACTTCATTTGCGTGCGTCATTCCGGTGTTAACGAATCTGGTATCCAGTGTAGATCTCATAGAAAGGAAAACTTTTGTGGCCCCTTCGAGTAAGTCATTCAAAACATAATTCAAATTCCTTCCATTAAGTCAGTCCCTTCCTATTTTACTTGGCCACATGGCTGGAGGAGTGGGTAAGTGAATCAGTTCAGAAATGGATGGGAGAAAGAAGGAAGGAAATAAGGCAAGCTGCACCACAGCACTGTGCAGAGACATCCTACGATGTCTACTTCCAGTCCTCATTTCTTCTTCTCTGATCTTCATCATTCCATTTCCACGGCTCCTCCTCCCTCTGCCTCTATCTCAATCATTCCTTTGTCTCATTCAGCCGATAATTCATGTTTCTTTGCTTCCACCGAGGAAATGCATGCACCGCTATCGGATTTCGTAATGTGAGGCAACGATTCGGCCAAGAATAAGATTAGGGATACGTGTCAGAAACGTTCCTTCATTGGCTCACTAGCAATCTTAGTGGGTAAGTCATCGAAGCCTTCACAACCGCCGAATATACACCAGCACCAGGAGACCCACTGGCGTGTAACAACTTGCCCAACATTCATGTCCCACTTTGGAAGCACCGTGGCACGACTAGCATGACTAGGCTTGACTAGATCTGACTAGGTTGTACTGGGTCGTGAAAGAAATGATCAGCTACCTAAGCTGCTCTGGAACGCTCACTTCTTCGAATCCATCATCAATTCTCCACTCTCTTCGCCTCGGCTTACCTCATCGTTCTCAGTAAACCCCTTCTCCCTCTCCACTACTCTCACTCTTCATTATGCCAGGGTTAAATAATGCAAATAATGCAGAGTCACAACCCAGATCAGACTAGCACAAGCTGCACTAGATCTGATTGGACCGCACTGCACTTAAAACCCAACCCCGTTTTAGCATAGCTTAGCTTGGATTGCCAAGGGTTCTCCATTTCTTTATTTCTTTTCGCCACTTTGGTTTGTTCTACACCGAGTCACTTCAATTCCAATTCTGCCTCCTCTTCCTCCTCCTCCTCCATCACTTACCCCTTGTTGGCGAAGGTGAGCGCGTTACTCCTAATTCATAGTTTGTAGGCTGTCCCAAACCCTATCTGACTGTCCTACCGCTCACTCCCTCCATTCGCCTTATAGAGAGTACATCCACTTGGTACTCTACAGTTTCAGGTAGGAATGTGCGCTTGCCTCCTCAATCCGTCTCTGCCCCTAACACTATGAGCTTTCGCCTGTCTCTCTGCCTGTCTGTCTACCCGTGTTTGTGTTTGTGTTTGTGTTTGTGTTTGTGTTAATGCCCGTGCTTATTTTTGTCCTTTCAGAGAGACGCCTTAATCGGTGTTGCACGGAAACGTTTAGGAGCCTGTGTGTGGGTGCGACGGCCCATTCATCTCACCCCCTCATACAAGCTTGTCCTTCTAGATGACCAAATTGACAGTTCCATCGTGGGTGAGGTAAGATCTCCTGTGGTCGACCTTTGGATGGCCAGTTGGTTACCCCATTAATTTTAACTCCACACTTCGCAAACGCTCCACCACCTACCCACCCACTAACTCACTTCACCACATTTGATCGCTCTTCTCCCTCTATGACTTCTCTACTTCCTTCCTCCCTTCTTTTAGCTTGAAATGGACCTCTCATAATGGGTACCTACAAAACGTCTTTCAAAGCTCTCACATAGGGTCAGTAAATGCTAAATGAAGGCAAGTTGAGCAATGCAGAGCGTCAAGCTGGCGTGAATTTTGATGCCAGGTGGAGGCAGTTTATCTCCCATTTAGCAAATGACCCAAGTTACCTGTGTGGGTGAGTGACAAAGCAGTTTGGCAAACGAGAATGTGCAGTGTAAGCATCGGTAAATGAAGATGGTAAGCATGTCATTCGCCTTTAACACAACTGCCATTAAATTGCGTCAACCTTTCCACTATAACTTAGATAAATTATGCACCAAATAGTGGAAGTTAACAAACGCAAACCAACACTGAGGTGGGCCGATTCCCAAACCAATGGAAGGTGAGCGCCCATTGTGTCAAGTCAAGGCACTGCAGAAATATCCAGCAAATAAAGGAATTTCATGTTTACGAGTCGCTAAAGGAAGCGAGGTATAGTGCAATGTGTGATTGAGAAAGGAAACGAGTTGTACACTAGGAATCATGATGAGAGGTAGATGAAACGAGAGAGAGAAGATAACAAGCACAAAAATTGCTTCCTGAAGATCCTCTTCCAGTCACAGAAGAAAACTCCATTCTGAGTCCCAATTGCAACCGCTCGTCGATTGCAAGTGGTAAAATGGACCGCGGCAGTATATCCATGGTTTCCCAGTTCTCATTGCCACTATACGCTCCCTTCACTGCAAAAGCACCTACAACGGCAATGGCTGACGCGAGAGTTGTCGTAAGCAATCGCAGAAGAAAACCATACATTGAATCCCAGTTCTGACCAGTTCTTGATCCAAACTGGAAGTAGAACAGGCATGTGGAGAGTGCGACGTTCTTTTCTCAATCCTGTCCTGTGTCAATGGTATGCAGTGGTGGGATCTGGTTATTGTTACGACGAAACGCACGGGCGCATCCACAACTCGAGATGCTCCGATTCCGGTTCTGTTCCCAATTCAGCACATGACTTCATTGAAATTTAGAGTAAGGGTTCTTCTTTTACTAATGTGAGAGAGTTTAATGTACCTGGTTTTAACTCTAGTTCCGAATGAAATTGTATGGGGAGTTGAAAAGACGCCCGTCCTGCTAAGCATAACCACTTGTTTGTCACGACTCGCGCATGAGACACGTGCTCCTCCTCAGTGGCTTTTGAGAAAGGAACTTGTGCCACATTGCGAATAGCTCAATCGGTGTGCGCATTCAAGCTGTTGAATTTGGCAAAATTTGAAGCGGTCTGTACAAATGACCTCAACTTATGCAATTAGTGAGACAGTAAAATGAGTGAACAGTTTGGGTGGATTTTCTGTCTACCAAACAGACAGCCCTTAGGTGGGCGCGTACTACACCTTCCTTCAGCAGCTGCCATCTTCAGTGTTGCCTTTTGGTGCCCTTGGGTAGGAATCTGAAAGGATTCAGCTCCTGTTTGCTGAGTCGACGCTGCTTGACCATCTTGTCACGAGTGGCTCATCGAATGAGCACCGGTGAATAATTTTAGTTTCATGCAATCCTTCCCTAACCATTCGACTGTACGATACACTGCTAGCCATTGACGCATGAGTCGATGAACCACTGGTCGATTGTGGAGGCGGAGGTGCGATCGTTGTGAGGCTGTGATGGGGATGATGCACATGGGGTACTTTTGGCAGTGGACGAGTGCTTTCCCGTATTTGGTTGCAGAGTTCCTTCTAGTGGTGCTGCGCTACATGGCCAATGCAACCACTCTCCTTCTCACTTGATTGCTTTTAATTTGGCTGTGAGGACAATGGGGGGGTGAAAGAGGTTGTACCTACTATTCTATTAGAATTGACATTAAAAGCAACATCGGTTGTCACTGGCGTTGATGGACTCGTAGGCCTTGGGAAGCTGTATTGTAGAGATTTTGGAAAACAGTAGACTTCTTCTCGTGCGCAGCGTTGTCTCCTATCGGCATCTCTTTTCTATGCAACAATGTGGTATTCAGTCGTTGGAGGATGGCGCTTCCTCAATCGTGCTGCCTCATGACTCTAATGAGACATTAATACTCTCCTTTTTGATGCAGTATTTTCTTTTGCGATTGAGTTCATTCTTCGATTCGGTGTGAATGTGACTTCTTTTACACGTACAGCCAGGAGGCTAGTGCTCACCTAATAAGTATTCTGTGGTCTAAAATCCAAAGCCGTGGCAATCAAGTAGGATATGTACCTATTGCTAGCTAGTATTAAACTCTTAATAGGATTACTTGGGTATCAGCACCAAGGGCTTTGTGCATTTACTCTCCTCTGTCTGGAAGAGGTAATAACTTGCACTTGGAGGAGTGGGAATAAGGGAGTAAGTGGGATGGATGTGACACAGCACCTCTCCCTCCTCTCCCTTCTTTTCCCTTCCTTACCCTGTCGCCTTCTACATGGTTCGGTTTCGCAGCAGGCAGTAAGGAACCTTAGGCATGAGGTCTAGCGTTGCATTATGGTGTTGTGAGGGGTTCCTTCTTTCAGCTTATGGACCAGCCCCAACTATTGCGGTAGTAGAAGGAATAGTACTGCTGTCACAAAGCCAAATATTCTGGAGCATGCAAAACCCAACCGCAATTGTTATTTGTCATGCATCAATTGAATGATCGCCTCTTTGACGTATTACATTTCAAGCGGCAATATTTAAGATCAATGACAGGAAACATGAGTCTTTGATATCCCAAGTTGGGATATGAAGGTGGATGCGCTGCAATAACTTTGCGCCCTCTCAATTACAACGCTTTATGCATCTTCATACGCAGCGAGAATAGTTGAGAATCCTAAAAACGTATTCGCACTAAAAGATCAACTCCACTCAGCGCTTGGTGACACTAAGTGAGTGGAGCATTTGGTAACCTTTGCGGTGAGGCAGAAGTAAGGCGACACCAAAAGTAGTGCTGGCTCATTGAACTCAGCCATTCCCCACTTTGACTGAATGAGGAGAGTCGGAAAGTGGAGCTTTTACTGACATTGAGCTGCGAAATTAAGTAGTCACTTAAATAAACAGCACATTCAGTAAGTGGGTAATCAAGCATTACATATTGTTCTTTCAGAGTGTGTTCCGCATTCACCCATGCAGTCATCCATCAAGCAAGCAATCAACCCATTTGTCCATCCATTCATCCACTTACTGATCCAAACCATTGGCTTAGTGGGATACAATCCCAATGCAGATAGGCGACTTATTAAGAAATGCTTTGTTCTCCTACGCTGACTCGAACTCGCAGTTCCTTAATTTGCTGCCCCTCTCCATTGGACTGCTCCAGTCAACATGTCCAGGACTCGACACGATGGTAAACTAGTCACACACAATTACGATAGAATAGGTAATTCAGCTTCAGATTTGCACATTACAGCGCTGCTCCTTGATGGGTCACTGTTGCCTGTGTCGAGGTTCTTACGCACACCTCTGACCATGGCACCCACATTTTTAGGTGCTATATGTTCCACATTTTCCATTTTACGATCACCGTTTTCGGTGGGCATCTCTAGCCTGTAGACGAGTTCGTTGGGCACATTTTATTTAAACTTGTCTCGATCAAGCGGACTTTTTAATTAGGGCAGTTTGCTGCGAAATCCTGCTGCTCTCGCTTCTGCTTTACAAAAAACTGGCCTCGCCCATAGTGTATGAGGCCACAGCCTGTGGCCGTTGTGCCGTGATGAGTGGCACTCTTTACTCAACGCTCAAACGCCAATCAGCGGACAGCAGGAAAATAAATGAGCTGATCTTGTCCGCAGACAACAATGTCGTACCGGTGTGAGCCTTGAAGTAGGACTGAAACTGCGATTGAACACTTTTTTGCATTTCAGGAACTAAAGTGACCTTAATTCGTTTGGANTTACGATAGAATAGGTAATTCAGCTTCAGATTTGCACATTACAGCGCTGCTCCTTGATGGGTCACTGTTGCCTGTGTCGAGGTTCTTACGCACACCTCTGACCATGGCACCCACATTTTTAGGTGCTATATGTTCCACATTTTCCATTTTACGATCACCGTTTTCGGTGGGCATCTCTAGCCTGTAGACGAGTTCGTTGGGCACATTTTATTTAAACTTGTCTCGATCAAGCGGACTTTTTAATTAGGGCAGTTTGCTGCGAAATCCTGCTGCTCTCGCTTCTGCTTTACAAAAAACTGGCCTCGCCCATAGTGTATGAGGCCACAGCCTGTGGCCGTTGTGCCGTGATGAGTGGCACTCTTTACTCAACGCTCAAACGCCAATCAGCGGACAGCAGGAAAATAAATGAGCTGATCTTGTCCGCAGACAACAATGTCGTACCGGTGTGAGCCTTGAAGTAGGACTGAAACTGCGATTGAACACTTTTTTGCATTTCAGGAACTAAAGTGACCTTAATTCGTTTGGAAACTAATGCGTTTGCAAAATCGATGACGCCTCTATGGTGGCGCTTACTGCTACAACCCTCACTGAGCATGTCGTCGCATCAACACCACCATCATGACCGAAGTGAATTCTCTGCAAAATTGATGTCATTTGTGGTATCAAGTATGTAGGAAGACCACCATAATTACCTGGTATGCAAAGAGAGTCCAGCCATGGATTTAAACATTAGATATTTGTTGCTCTGTGGATGTCACCAAATAAAAGGTTGACTTGCCTAGATTACTGCTGTGACCCAGCTCAGGTGGCCGTGGAATCAGATCCACATAGGAACAGAGAAGAGCAGTGTGCAAATAGCTTAGGATTTGGTATGAATATGTAAAACAAGGAGGTCCATCCATTCAGACCCAAGTAGGGCAAAGAATTCAATCACTACTGCTTGGAGCCCTCCTGTCTGAGGCCAGCCGGGGGTATATCCACACGAGGTCTCACGTTGAGGTGTATGCTTTGCAGCCACTGCACTATCGTGTAAGGACGCCATGGATGGATGGTCCGACCAACAAAAGGCTGCTTAATCCCTGTATCTATCCAAGGGGTAAAGCACAGCCGAAAAATAATAGCAGGGAATGTGCGCAACTGCAAGGAAAGAAAGCTGCCTCTAAATCAACTCTATTGTGTCGCTGTTCCCTTGCTGTCTTCTATTTCATCCAACGCACATGACACGTGACACTGTCATTTGGAATGTGTGCCTAATCACGCACCATGTACAGGTGTCGAAGGGCTCACAGTTCGTTGGACCATTTGAATCCTACTATTAACACAAGTGGTGGCATAAGCAAGACGTCGTTTCACAGAATGCATCAGAGGTTTCCTAATCGGAAGTAAGTGAATGGCCACATTGGCAGAGCAGTTGCTTCCGCTAACCACTAATCCTACATTTTGCTTGGAAAGAGAGCAATTGTGAGCACTCCTGCGCAATTAAGAAGACATAGGACATTGGTCATTGCCGGGTAAAAATGTGTTCCCAGAGTCCTTCACAGGTCACTTGAAAGTCTCTCACTGTCTACCATTCCACAGGTTCATCAAGGCTTGCTTCACCACCACACCAAGGTCGCAGAATAGGAAAAGGGATAGGAACAGAGGAGATTGGAAAGCATGTCAAATTCACTACACAAATAAGAGACACAAATGTGGATTTAAAAAATACTTACAAAGGAAAATTTTAGTACTGATACAAGTTGCAGTCTTCACGATGATGCAAAACACGTTCCAGAAGGACAACGTAAGGTACACGAGTAGCCAAATGGCGTAATCCCTTAAACCTCCCATATGTATTCCACAAACACGAATAAGATAGTGATGTGGAGGCCCATGAAACTGCACTTCGGTCTTATAAGATAAATGTGCAGAGCAACAGATAATATGAGACTCGCATTTAGAGCTGTCAGGCAATGCCTCTATTCTTACCAGACAATGCTGCACTGGAAACACTCACTTCAACGAAACAAAGATCGAAAAGATCAGCTAAACCAAATAAAATTCAGTAATCGCTAACGTGTTTCAAATTGTGCACAGACAAAGCCCTTTTTAACCAAGGTCCAAGGCTATATGAATCACCCATAGATCCACAGGAAAATCCACAGTTCAAGTTCACCGCGTCAGGAGCTGTTCCACACAACAAATACACTCCATGATGATTCGATCTTAGAATGCACAACCAGTGTAAACCAATTAGCTTTCTTTAAATAAAGGAAGTCACCTGCCGTGCACAGTAGTGATATTGGTGAAATTTGCACGTCAGTGTCACCAGTAATGCAACGATTTAACGGTGAAAATGTCAAAGCATTAGGGTCGATTGTAGGCTTAGCAGCAATGCAGTCGTCAAGATCCGCAAAGTGTGAGAGACTAGAGACTGAGCATCAGGTCCGTTTACATTTGACATTAAGGCATGGCAGCTGTGCTTGTGTAGTGTACGAGACCACTCACTCGTTACGCCACCTGAACCGACACGACTTGCCAATGCTGTAATTTACAATTTTATGAGAAAGTCAATGTCATTGAGATTTGTTTGGCAGATGGTAGAGGGAGGACATCGAAGAATCTACAAATCACATTCCCTAAAATGCCACTTCGTCTCCTCTTCCCTTCTTTCTTTCCAACAGGTGGTGCAGAATGGAGGCCAAAACACCGCCTACTGCAGTCGATGGGTCGTAGTTAGTGTAACTTCACTAGAGGGAATGCCACAACGCCTAGTAACTGGATGCGAAGGTGAGGGTGGCTGACCATCTTGCAGCGGACTGTTCACGAGGACGCAAGTGAGTTGGCATGGTCACCAACATCTGGAATAATTCTTCAACTAGGCACCCGAGCTGCGCGGTCTAATGACAAGATAAATTCAGTTAGCTGCCTTCTTCCTTAAAGACAAGACCATTAAAAACATTTGTTACATTTACCACGCAACATTTAATCGTCTAGCATTAATATATATGGATATATAATGAATTCAAAGATCCACACAAGATGGTTGAAGCCGCCAAGTGAAGTCAAGCAAGAAACTCTTCAATCCACTCGAAAGCCTCTTACAGCACAAGGC
>LWMK02000395.1:0-48498 GCA_001693075.2 Taenia saginata
ACAAGTGATGCTCCAGGTTTTGAGTCACCGTGGGCTGCCGAGTTCATTTCTGCCGTCAACGGAACACATGCCATGTAGTGTCAGTTCATTTATTTCTGCCGTTAGCATGCCATCAGACATATTTTCCCCAAACTTCGCCAATCTTGATTTAACAAATGAAAGGACAGGTTATCTGACACATTTAAGCAAGTGCTGTTGAGGCCACAATGAGGAGAGTTTTGACTGTTATGTGCAACATCAGCAAATGATTCCGTACCAGAGTCTGTTTTCACTCAGATAACCTAGAGGTGATCTCAAGGACGCAATACGGTTCCATTAAAGATGCTCTGGAAGTCAAGCAAAGGAGATATAGCTTCCACGTCCGTGATTATTTTCCAGACACCATTTATGGATACGATTGCGTCCTCAGCATCGGATTCTGGGGGGCATTATGTTATTTGATAAAACATTCTGCCCCTAGTTCCACCCCTTTAGTCTCCTACGGAATGGGTTTACTCTATTATCAAATTACCCAGGTCCGAAATGATCCATTTGTTCATTTCGTGAGCTCAAGTGTTTGAAGGAAAATATAGGTACAAATAAAAATCCATGGCAAACATCCTAATCAGACTGAAGCTAGGTGTCCTCCAGTCATTGCTGTACTGAGGATTTGTCTTAACAATCAATAGCGCAGCCCAACAGATCCACGTTCAGTCGACAGGTTTCGTTGCAAAAATAGCGGTCGTA
Organism: Taenia saginata; assembly: GCA_001693075.2. NCBI lineage: Eukaryota > Metazoa > Platyhelminthes > Cestoda > Cyclophyllidea > Taeniidae > Taenia > Taenia saginata. Next base: position 727 of record LWMK02000395.1, read on the forward strand.
AAACAACTTTCCGTCCACCAAACTGATTGTTTACATGACTAATCACAGGAAGAGATTAAGCGTGGCTCATTCTATTCAAATTTGTTAGCTAGTAGAAGTTCCAAATGTACTACTCTAGCAACTTAGAATTGCTTATCTTTGGATGGCGCCGAAGGTTAAGTAGACCACTGCACATACAGGTGGCATTGAAGAAGCACAATAACTCGTGTTACTCGCAGCGCCATTAGCAATGAACGGACTACCACAAAACTTGTAGACGACATTGAGGGAACTTTACACATTCACTTGTCATTCCTCCTAATATAGTTAATATTAGACTTTGAATGGCCAAAATGTTGAAGCAGGTAAAGGNACGCTGCAAGGGATTAAAAATTTCGTTTCAAATGCGTTGCAGTTGTTCAAAACACTTTTTGCTTTACTTCGACNAGAAGAATGAGCATTCGCCATGTCCAAACTATGGAACATAATGAGCAGCAAGGTCACATAAATGAATGCAGAAGTTTCCCATCATACAACTGCCAAGGTAGTGATCTTCAAGTTTCTCCCTCTTTTGCTGCCTCTTTCCAACTTAGTCCTCTTCATCTTTCGCCGCTCTTTTTGTTTCCTTGTGTTTTATGATTTAATATTTTTACATGTATTTGCTCGTCCTCTTAAAACACAAAATAACAGACCCAGATATGTTCCCTCAGAAACGAACAACCTCTTCGATTTCTGTCATTCTTTCGGCCTTCCCACTTTATACGGGGCACCAGTTTTTATTTTGTCTGTTGTTTGAACTGTGAATGTTTACAATCCGATTTGAAGGCTATGCGCTATCGAAAATTTTGGGCCTATCTCATCGACATGCCAAAGTAAAATTTAGTGCACCCTATATCATTAGATGCTTGTTAAGACTCGAAACTGCCTCACTTTCACGCGCAACCAAAATTCACATTAAAGGTCACCGCAGCTGATACTGTACGATGCGAAGCTGAGGTTTGTAAAATCACCCAGAGCAGGCACTTCTTGTGATCGTTGGCGTACCCTTGATCCTCATCCCCAAATGAGAAAGTTGTCACATGCCTACGCACACAGACCCACAAACAGGGGCTTACTGAGAGGTTGGCACATACAAATATTTGTAATAAAGGAGGCGAATTTAACATTTTAATTAATATGTTCTCCATAGTTGTGTAGGTAGGTGGAATTCACCTTCCTCAATGTCATGCTCTATCTCACTAAACAGATGAAAAGGAATGGATGGGTCAGACGCATGGAATCCACATTTTGACGCGTTTAGAGTGCATGGAGACCCACGTGATTAAGGGAATGCGACCATCGACTGCATCGTTGTTGTAAATTGTAGACATTCCTCTAATTCACATCATTGTAGATTGTTCAAATGTGATGCCGAGGTGCAAAATCATAACAGTCTCTGAGCCTTTAAGAGCCAAAAGGCAGCACATGTGAGTGTCCACAGTTATCGAGCTCTAGTTTCCACCAAGGTTTGCGTATACCATAATTATTACTTCTTAGTCTATGTAAGTTGGAGGGCCTTTTACTTCATACTGGCCTGAGAACTGCCATCTTTGAAAATGATTTTTACAAGGGCGAATATGAAAACCCTCAATGCTTATTGATGTGAGCAAAGAAAACAGGAGAAATAAGGCCTCTGTTCGATACCATTCGCAACTAGGGTTGAAGTCTACGACGCAAAACTGCGGCATGACTACCATCCAAGAAAAGCCGCAAATTCAGTGAGTACAGCTTGCACTCAAACATAACTATGACTCGCAGTCGTTAACGGACTTCCATGCTACTTGGTATTAGTGGAATCGAAGTAACAGTTTTACTGTCATTTTCGCCTTTGTTGCATGGTTGCATTTCATGCGATGTTTGCATGAGTGGCGGAGCGGTGAGTAGAAAAACTAATACGTAGATAGATTAACTAATGCATAAGCAAATGCACTGATCGGGCAAGCAAACAAAAGTCCTGTAAAAACGTGAATGCTAGGTGACAAGTGACATTTAATAAAAGTACTTCACATATAAATCAGTTGCCTTATCCCAAAAATTCTGTAAGTTTTTGAATATAAGACAGAAATAGGCAAGGTGAAGAGACGTACCAACTTATCGAGCCTATTTAGATGGCAATATTTGCATGTGAAGGATGATTTTAATGGCGGAACCACGAAACATCACCACGCACAAAAGCGGGAGTGTAAGCGTCCACGTAAGGGATGCAGACAGAAACATTACCACGATACCGATAGAAATACTTGCAGTGCTATTTGTGTTTTTGAGGAAGAAACGAAATCGATGCTAGTGCTTGTTTTGTGGCACTGCTTACACATATTCAACTGCAGTCAAAAAAGCAAACGGTTCTCGGATGGGCCCATGGTTATATTGTCGAAATAGTAGTTTTAGGCAAGGCCCGGACTCAGCGACTGAATTTCCACTTCCACCAGTGAAACTTGGCCANGAGTGTAAGCGTCCACGTAAGGGATGCAGACAGAAACATTACCACGATACCGATAGAAATACTTGCAGTGCTATTTGTGTTTTTGAGGAAGAAACGAAATCGATGCTAGTGCTTTTTTTGTGGCACTGCTTACACATATTCAACTGCAGTCAAAAAAGCAAACGGTTCTCGGATGGGCCCATGGTTATATTGTCGAAATAGTAGTTTTAGGCAAGGCCCGGACTCAGCGACTGAATTTCCACTTCCACCAGTGAAACTTGGCCACCAAAGACTACTGAACACATTTCGTTTTCTTTAATCTTAATCACTACTGAATTTGGTAATAATAATAACGAATTTGAAGATGTTTGATAAAGGTATGCATAAGTAGCTTTTTTAAAATGGGTCTGAGTGGATCTGAATAAGAGTTCACAAGGTGGCTTATATATTCGACAATTAATTTTGCATCTGAAGATAATTCCCCAAGCTACACTATATGCGAGGCAAAAAATTCTACAAACATTCTCGATTAGAGGGTCTGGTAAACAATAAGTTTCGTAAATGCTATGGAATAAATTAATATCCTAGTGTGCATTGAGTATAGAGCTCACAAATCGAACTGAAACCATTAGAATGACATAGTGAAAGAAGAATGCAATTACGATAGAATTACACAACATAATATGAGCTTATTATGCTCTGTTAGAGACATAGTAACCAGTGCATACTGCATTGATTTGTGACACGTTACAGATTATGAATGGAGAAGGGAGGTAGTAGTGATAGAGCGAGCACGTGATAATTCCAGCACCCGTCAAAGGCTGTCTATGGTTCACTATCACCTGACCGCTCAGCAACTAGATATATGAGATGCTGTAAACATTCAGAAGCTGGTCAGTCGTACTCTTGTAGGCAATTGTTTTGCCTGTTGAGGGCTTCGATCCATTGCATTGAACAAATGCTTATCCTTTGGAACGTCTGGTACTGGACACATGATTTGTGCACATCTTTGTGCCTTGCAATAGCACAATAGGGCAACCAAGAATACAACATTGTCTGCATAAAAAGGAAAGTTGGGCAGTCACATTCTTTGGCGAGTTCAGCCTAGTTTCCACGTTCTCAGTGATGGTCACACCAAAAATCAGAGTTTGACTTGATATAAAATGCTCTATCTGCGCATAAATTCCTCTGTATTTGCTTGACGGCCATTCGGTAAGTTGAATAACGGTGCTATGCAAGCTCTCGCAGTAATATCTGAAGCTTTATAGAATACTACCTTGAAAACTGAGCCAGGGAGTGTACTTTTTGATGGAAATAAGACATAACTTTCATCCTTGACCCGAGGACTACAACAAATAAGATCAATCAATAGTTATCATATTGCTATGCACCTGGTTAACATCAAGTCTATGCAAATACTCGTATTTTCTGAGAAGATGCGAGGCGCTTCTCTTGAAGCGCTATTTCAGGCACCCACAATGCATCTATGAGTTTGCTTAGGCGGTGGTTTTAGCAACCGCCCACAGATGAGCGCAGAGTAGGCAAATTAGCATGTCACTGATTTTGCTCTACTCTCTTTATTGAATTACTTGGGCAGTGTGTATAGTCAAGTGTTCATCATGCTGGCACAAGTAGTGACTGTTCCAATTTTGGGCATCACATGGAAGCGTCTTTGTAATTTCATCACTTGCCTTACGGCATGAAATGGTAGTGATGCCTTTTACGAGTCAAATGTTTTATCGTCGATGAAACCAGTATTTATCTTGGATACTTTTCTCCTCTCGTTACCTACCATTTCCATTCTTTCGATCTTTTTTTGTTAGTGCTCAACTTAGCATTGCCCTTCACGGCTATTAAGAGAATTGTAAGAATATTCAACTCTTAGAATGACACGAACAAGGTGGTGGTTGAGTAAGAAGTGAATTTTGAGAGTCAGCGGATGGACTAAAGTTGCCCCACTCAAGAGCACATTCGCGGAAGTCATTTTGACTCTTAAAATTAAAATACTTGCACTCGCCTCAGTTAACCATCTTACCTTCTTTAACTTTGCCTCATGACGTATTTTGTATTGCAATGAGCGAGTAAGCGGCATCAGCGCGTCTCGATCAGAAATACCATCCCTTCTTCGTAATGAAGAAATCCTCACCGTGCTAAGAAAAAATTTGCATCCTCTAACAGCCTTGATTACAAGCTCTTGGTGTTATTTCTCAAACTTAAGTGACCTACTAATGCCAAGAATCGTTGGCGAAATGCTTCCTTTAAACTGGCGTTCCCGATTTTGCAAACCAAGCGTTGGTAAAGTAGTAAAGCGCTGATTGAATGAACATGTTAGACCACAAACGAACATGGTAACTGGTAAAACGGAGCTACAATCATCTGCAACAATGAATGATTTGTCTAATAAAGAGCAAAGAAATAGGCAACAATGCCAAGCAGTGTGTGCTCTAGGCTAGGCGTTCGTGTAAGAGATAAACGCGGCGATGTGACCTACTAGATAGGTTACTCTAACCAAAATGTGCGTAAATAAATGTTTAGGATTTGCGTGAGGGAGATGCGTTACTTGCATGCAGGCGAATGAGGGCATTGAAGCACGACTAATAAAAATAACTTAAACTGAGAGCCATGCCAGAGGAGATAAGCATGGGGATTGTTGTAAATCAACACTGTCGTAGGCTAAAATCATGCACAAAGATGACACTTATGCAAACACTGAGAACTGACATCTAAAGCGTCGTGCTAGAAAATTCATAGCCTATAAATTGTATCAAAAATCAAAAGGTAAAATAAAATAAAGCGCTAATTGTACAACTCCTTACTTACCTTTGAATTTATAAACTCTGTTGCGAAACTGGCAAGAATTAAGGAAAATACGTGTAAAACCAACCAACAGTCTGCTGAACAACGCCAAGTGGTAAAATGCATCATTTTGTATCAGCTTCTAAAGCAAAAGTAGAATTTAAGTCACACCGGCGGGAGTTGTAACAGACGTCGGGACCTAGAGCTTGTGAAAGCTATGCCTTCGCAGTGCTTTGGCTTCTCCTTCCCACAAACTATCTGCCGATGGCATGTATCGCGTTCTTCGCACCCACTGGGTTAATGCAGCTTACAAAACCTGTGAATGGCTATGCTTCCATCAACAGAGAAAGTAAAAATTTCAAAGACAGTCAATCCATACGTACCGAAGCATTTACTTTACATCATCACGCTAGCCACACACATTTGCGCCAACTGCTTGTCCAACTGGCGAAAACACATTTATTGAGTTTGTTGAATTATACTTTTGCAAGACGTGGTTGACATACATGTTGGCTCCTTCAGGGTCCCTGATCATCGGCTTGCGACCAAGAAGTCGTTGTTGAAGAGGGGCTAAAATTGGACAAAGTCTTGTCCACACACAGCTAATGAGGTCAAAAGGGACCAAATCTACTAAGAACTCTTTTTATAAGGAGCAAATAGCAGGAAAAAAGATATGAAACCACTCGAACCTAGCCAAGGAAAGCTGAGCGTGGATTGCTGAGTAAGTACTATATGGCATGACGGCGATGACCCAAAGGGCAAAGCTTTTACAGCAGAAAATTATGTAAGAACCACAACCTGCGCCATTAGGTGTAATTCCTGATATTTTAGGTAGTGTAGCCCTGTTCGGGTAAAATTGAGGACCCTCACCTTATGTGGTAGCAAATTATCTGGTCTCTATTTAAATCAATCATCTCTGTTAAGCATGACAAGTCATTGGTAATGTCAGGACTCTGTTACGGCACAATCCCAGACACTTACAGATGCTGAAAAACTCTCGTTTGAGGCGGTCGACCTGTCATTTTTCCTTGAATAAGAAGGCAAATTAGTAGTGAGATAATCCAAAAGCATGTCAGCGTGAGGAAGAAATTGCATCATGAGATGTTTTTCTTGGATTTGTGGCCCGTCAAATTTCCATAAGTCTAAACTCTCAGTGGTAGAGAAAATTTCCCTGTTGGCACTAGCGAAATTGCCCACGACTCTACCACTCCAAAACCAGCTACGGCCTTCATAAAGTTGCCTTAGCTGGGCTAGCCAGAGAGCGCGCGTTTTTATGGCTGTAAAAAATATTAACGCCCAAATGAGTAACAGTAGCGCACACTTTCTACTTGCGAATTGATGGGCATAAGCAGAAAATAGGCCACACTTTAATCTTGCTGGCTCCATTATGAACACCAGCAAACAACCAAGGGTATGGTAGATAGTAGTGCAAATTACACACAGAGAAACATTGGGCTCTAGTACTTTTCCTTCCACGGATACTGCGACACAGTTGTGCTACATGCATTCGTGCGACCGCCACACGAAATATTTGTCCACAAGTGCTTGACTATCACAGTCCCTTAAGTAGATTGTAAAAAGTGCTGGGAAAATGAATATTTCGCTAGATACATTTAGACTCTCGATGATTTAATTAACAAATAGTGTGAAAAACTCCCGAGACATTAAATTCGACAAGAACACTCACCTGAACCCCCATCTGTCTGAATGCTCGATACAATGGTAATGTCAGGATTGACTGACTCTGCTGCTGCAGAATCCAAACGATGCGGAGAGGCATAGGACTGGCTCCGATGCATTGCGCGGAGTCTAGGCCTAAAAGGAGCCGATACTGCATGGATGTCGTAGGCTTTTATGAATTCATCCGGTGTGTACACCATCCATACCCCGATCACTTGTTGATGGATGAGTCACTGCGTTCTCTCTATTGATTAATTGGTTAGAGGTGACCAATAAGGAAATGCGACGTCTGATTGGACAAACTGATGGGTCGATACAATGCTTGTGATAGCGCCTCGTGCTTTGCTCCATGGGCGAAAAAGCAAATCGCTATATAACTGCGGCATAAATAGTGTTGGGGCAGATTCGTCTTTATTATGCCCACTACAAAATAACAAGCCTACTAACATTATTGCCATTTTTCCGCCAATAGCCTTTCTCTGGCGCATTTACACATGGATGTAAGGAGGGTTCTGTGCACAAGATGTGCTCATCAGTCGGCCTCGTCAACCTCCGATTCGTGCGGACACCTCATCAAAGGCGGGATATTTAGTTTAAATGGCTTTGGATCATCAATTTGCTGGTCAAGGGAGTGGGCATTCGGTAAAATGTGACACATGGATTTGTCTCTGAATAAAAAATCAAAATTTTTCTGCTACGGGCCATTTTAACATTTCATTTGCAAGAGCATTTTGCAGGTAGGAAAAAAATGATTACATGGAAGTTAGGTTTGAATTTAGTAACTTGTTGAGACCAGGTCAACTAGCTTTGACTCCTACAAAGTGCATTGCCATTTGGAAACCCATTTGCTCTACTTAGACGCTCTGAGTACGATATACACGTCAGTGGAAAGTAATGGATCCAAAGTTTATCTAACGATTTTCATGAGCCCAGTGATTAGCTTATGGTAAGTCATACATTTTGGTGAAATTACGAAAAGAATTTAAAAACGACCATCTGGCGTCTAGAAGTTCACTTTTTTAGGTGAGATGTCATCTGTTTCGCCAAAAGATTCACGTTTACTAAATTCGTCGTGCCAGAAACCTGTAATCAGGAGAGCTATAAGTTTGCAGAGATAATTCCGCGCAAATTGCAATCGCAACATTAATTTTGACAAAGTCCAGAAAGTGCATGAACTAAGCAGCAAAATCCAGGAGATAGTCTTTAATATTATGCCCTCGTATGGCTGTAGTTTAGGGAGGATGCCTCCAGGGTGTATCATACAATTTGAAAATTGAAAGAACTCTGCAAAGAGGAATGCGCATGTCTTTTTATTGTGTATCAGCATGACCAAGCGAGGTGATGTTGAAATGCAAGACTTTGGCTTCACAATCTGAATAAAGCATTTGACTTGGGGAGAAGAATGAAAATTTTTTGAATCTAAGATTAAAATTTCGTGCAATTGAATAGCAATTTTGCGTTCTGAGAGCACAGGTGATGCAGGAGTATCGCAAATCGCACCTTTGATTTCGCAACATAGCCTTCAGAGTACGAATGTTGTTTATTTATGACCACTTGACAAAACCAATGCAGCAAGAGCAACTGGAGCAGAGAGTCGGTGCAGCAGGTGATTAATTGTGGAAATTAGTGGCAGCAGGCCATGTCTGATGATGTCTGTCACGCGCGCAAAGCAGTTCTCCTGTAAACCAGCGACGTACGCACCAAGCTACTAATTTTATTCAAACAGGCAGATTTGGTCTGGTCGATGCTCAAGGAGCCTATTTTTGATAGAGAGTTTATTAAAGCCTGGTACCAAAAGAAAGTGCACGAGATGGCTTCCTGTGTACGGTTCATGCCAAAAGGGAAGACTGAATAAGTTTTGCTTTGCGATAGGCACTGCGAAATTTACCTGAAGTGCACATTAAGACCTGCTGCCAGACATGATGAAAAGGGGGCACTGAAAGGACGCCACTGTCGCATTCTACTTCAAGACATTAATGGCAAATACATCAATAAAATTTTTAAACACAAGAGAATGTGCACACAATTATTTATAGATTATTATTAAACAATACTTAAGTAATTTAGTCGCGTTTAGTACATGTCGTATCGTGTGCATTATGCATCATATGTGCACACACATATATACATATATAAAGCGCTTGTTTTACTTTCCTAAGCATCTAATCAACCGTGCTTGCATTAGTTGGTGCTCTAACCATTCGACCTTAACAAAGGAGCCGAAGGAGTTCAAATGGGGTTGTCCATTTACTGTAACACTTGCGATTCCATCATCGGTCATCTAACAGGACCTTTACCAGTAAAGAACCATGTATGATGAAGATAAAGATAGATATTGCTTCTGATTTTAGCAAATTACTGTATAAGTTGCTGATGCGATGGATGTGGTGTTTTGTGTAAGAGAGTACTGGCTGCACTCTGGAATAGTAATACGCAAAAGGTAGTAAAGACTGAAGAGAACGGGTCGCTTTATTGCCCATTCAATTGGAATTCTGGATGGATCAGAATTATCTAAACACAGTAAGGTGGCTAGACCAAAATGAACTCGTATGCTCACATCTATTTTGAGTAGATGTCACCTAGTGATTACCCGCCGCCAACAGTGAGGTGAGTTGGAGTTTGGTCATGAGTTCTACTGAAGCGTACACAACGGGAGGCTGTAAGCATTGGTTCAACGAAACCTCTTTGGTAGGCATCTTGCTCTGAGATGCTGCAACACCCAAACGTACAAATTTGATTTTGCTTAACAAAAGTTTTGATGTTCAGTAAGCCATTTTTCCCACTACTTCGAGCTGGGTTCTTAAACAGGCACGTTTTGTTCACAGATCGGCAGCGGAGCAATCGCCATGCCAGTTGTTAGCGTGTCGGCAGAGAGGAAAAGAATCTTATCTAAGGAAGCCCAAGTGGGAGGCGACTTGGTGCTCAGGCACACTGGACAAATCACCATTGCTTTGGTTCGCGTTTAGATTGAATGCCTGCAACTTGACAGCAAATTCCTTCCACAAACCCTTTTAAGGGTGCTTTGTCCCCATATCTTCTCTTAAGCCTTCCTTGTAGCTGATTAATTTGTGTACACAAAGAGTGAACCCAAAGCCCCCATCGTGAATAAATACAAATTCGATACACACTTGTGTATGTTGCAGGTCTAGACGGAACATTTCACCTTGTGGCACCAAAACAGTTAGAAATGGAGCATTACGTATTCTTCAGAGTACAGATTTGAATGAAAGTAGCATGAACGTTGGTACTGCTGTTAGGAGGAGTTCGCAGTACTGGCAGTACTGGATGGTCCCATCGGCGTCAGCGATGCCGTTATATCTTATCAAAGGTTAACGAAAAATTTTATCTTTTTTCAATTATAGCCTTATGCCATTCCGCTATATTCAACGTCGACTAGCATTACCACACCTCAAAATCCTAAGTGGCACTCACTCAAACTCTCCTGATAAAATTCAAAATATTTCAGCACTGCAGCTGATACTTCAATGCAACCAGCAAAATACTTTAAGCAGAATGACCAAGTGATTTGCATTAGGATAAATAAGGCAACTTTGTCCCCGAATGGTACCAGAGTCTCTGCTGTCTCCTCCTCCCATAATGTGGCCTACAAGTGTAGAATGTAATAACTGCAATGTTTCATGATCTAAGAAGTACATTAACTCCGTGAATCAATCTTCGTTAAAACATCTAGCAAAATTTATTTGGAGCACATCGTTACACATAGATGCGGTAAAAACCCAGTCCTGTGCGCTGTCTCTTGAACGTTATGGGGTCACAGCCTGAGTCGCCTTCATTTCTGCGGATATCACGTCGTAGCAGCCCCATTCCAAGAGATCAGACCAGTTGATGAAGTTATGTTGATGACATTTGATGCACCACAGTCGCCAATTCGTTCGTACAGTGGCAAGTGGGGAGTTGTTGCAGCCACCCAGACTCTGAAGGAATCTCACAAGACAATGCATCTCGCTTGACGTATCCACCAGTGCATTGATAATAACCGCTATGATTAATGCCTGATGAGGTGCAAGAGAGTCTAAGATGGCCATTAAATCGCCTTTGAGGAAGAACGGAGGGTCCACCATGTATATTATGCAGTCGAAGGCATCGTATTCATTTCCTATCTCTAAACATGTGATATTCATGATGATATTACATTTACCTTTATCATTGGAGCCACAGGTTAAGGAACACAGGTACGTACATGTGCTATGCACGCGCAATGTACACCTACCTTGTAATGAGGAGGGAGTAAATGAAATGTATGGTGCTCTTAATCGAAGTCCATATTGTTCATCCGACATTGTGTACGCTTGAAATTCAGGCACAATGCGAAAGTGCAAAGTTCTGTGATCTTGATCTTGATGAGTCCTGAATAAAAAGCTTTGACAGGCGTCAATTTGTTTCTTGCGATAACAAATAGCTTCAGGAGCATTGTGAAAAGAAACTTGAGAAGGTCGTGAGAAAAGCAGCTGACAGAGTCGCTTATCTAGCCAGGTCCATTGGTCGATGTGCTGAAGCAAAACAGCCGAGAAACGTGGAGTTGAAATGATCCACCTCCAACTTGGAATACTTAGGTAAAGACTTGCCAAATCTAGAGGGTCGAGCAATTTGCATATTTGTAACCCCAATTCAGGTGGAAGGTCAGTAATTATACGACGTGCGTCACTTTTCGCCTAAATTGTAAAGTAGGTGTGGCATTATATGCGGTATGTGGCTAAGATGATTGTGACTTTTGAAATCACAACTATCGCACTAACGAAGAGGGAAAATGAAAACAGACAAATAGGAATGAATAGGTCGAGGCTACAACAGCATACCATTATCAAGAAGTGCTAGCGCAGGCGGACCACGCTGCAGTAATGCTGAGGTCTAAGAAATCAGTGTCTTTGAAGAAGGGAGTGAATTGCCTTTACTTTGATTTAAACTCGCTAATTTTTTACTTATCGTCTGATTTAAACGTCGTTTGTTAAAGTAGACGCAAAAGCACGTAGCGATGGCACCTACCCAGGTTTGTGCAAGATATTTTACAGTGGTTTGCCCTGATCACTTGAGTTCTTGACTGTGTAAACAGCAGAATCCCAACTTAAGTTTAGTAGCAGAAATGGTGGTTTATCTAATAATTGTTAAAACAGACCATGATTAGAATAAAAAATGAGGGTTTCTAGCACTTATCAAACCAATGAATCCAATTACTTCCCTCCAATTATCTAATGGCAGAGCAGATTCCACCTCCCTCTCTGCCTTGGTTTTCTCCAGAATCCTGGTTCCCATCCCTCGCAAAAGCATGCATCAATACTAGCAGGAACAGGTTACCTTTACCGCAGTCGCTAAAGCCGACGCACAATAACTCCTAGCAGCCATGGTTTAGGTCGCCATTTAGATGTGCTTACAGTCTTCTAGGTTACACCTCTACTGATTAATTATAAATAGAAGGGATACTTGCAGCGATAATCACTGTTTGCCTTTATCTCTCACTCCTTTGTGGATAAAGATGAGTTCTTGATGACTGTCTTAAAGCCGTAAGTGCCAAAAAGCCACATTAAAGGATTTAAATCAGTAACACTCTCGTTAACTGGAGAATACCTTTACCAGTAATTCATACATACTGCAGTGTCCCCAAGGCTTCCCTCGAACTAGAGAAGGTTCTTAACTCGGGTGCTATGCATATCCTATTGGTAAATTGGGTAGGGGCTACTTTAGTGGTCTGGAGGCAAATTTACTAATCATTGGTCCCCTCAACGAAACTCAGAGTTGGATGTGCTACCAGTGTATTTTGTTACCGCCCTCCTTCTCTATGCTGTAAGGAAATCACCCATAAGCCATCTATATCAGTCATCCAGTTTTCCCACCGCCGAGACGAAACTAGATCGCAAGCTCACTAATGACTTCGCAAGATTTGATGTTTCGTCCTGTTGATGTAAGATTGCGTGTGCCCAGTATCGTAAGGATACTGGCTAAAGATTATAAAAATAAAACGCATGTCAATGTGCACAAAAGGTTCATGTTTTCAAGCGAACAAACATACCTTGGAATGGCTGCTATTCGGACACTTACTGGCTCATCTCGCCACTGCTACCTGCTTTGCAGGCATGTGATAGCATCAGCTTCTTACCTTTAATCAACAAGGCCCACCTCGCCTTTAACCCGCAGATGGCCGTTAAAATTAAATAGCAAATTTCAAAGTCACAAGATTAAGCGTTAGTCATAGTAAATGGTTGGAATGTAGAGAGGCGAGTATACACAAGGTAATTAGACATTCTTGATTACTACCGCAAATTTTGTGCCAACTGGGCAATAGATCACTCAATATCCTGAAGAACTTACACATGCTAGATGCCTTTGAAAACGTTTGTCAGGAAAGGATATTTGTGAGTGTTGGCTAGTAATGCCTTCAATTTTGTGCTGATCAAATGAAGTTGGTAACAAGCGGACAAGGGACTGCTAAAAAGTTAATTTTAATGCGTCAAAAGTCAAATTAATGAAGCTTACCTGCATACTTTAAATAAATCAACATATCTGTTAATGAAAACACAGAGAAGCTGACTGTTCCACTTAGGGGTCGTTGTAACAGCTATAAAAGTGTGCTTTCTTCACATTTTAAATGTTACAGCACGATGAGTGCAATACCGACCTTATGAAAGCCTCCATTTTATGTAGAACCTCACAGCATAGCACCATCCTCAGATTTACCACGCATACATAATGTCAAGCTTATCACATACCTTACTAATAAATGCAGCAAAGCCTAAAGCCCAGAGCTACATTAAAATTACAAGCAGAGCTGTCAAGCATATCTGATTTGTTCAACATGGTGCCTGAAATCAAGCAACTTACATGTTTCCACATGTTTCACTTTGGCGTCCACGTCCAATCTTTCTGGTTTGTGCGGCCTTGGCAAATAATTCCTTTCTCAAAAAACTTGTGTTCAGTTTTTTTTGGCAATTACAGTTGTACAAGCTTGTAAACTGTAGGAAGTTCGTCTTCGCCATCTTTAAAACTCGTGCTCCTTCACTTATTAACTCCGATATACATAATGTGTACCTCCATGGTTGGCATACATCCCTTTTAGAGCTGCAGTGCCCAGTATTAAAATAAAAAACTACCGACGAAATCTGGAATTTTGAAGGTTGTAAGCTATAACAGAATTCAACCAGCAATGCAGCATTATTTACAGTGGGACATGTTAATTGGCGGATCATCTATTTAACCGTATTTACATAAAGGTGGCGCTTGGGAACAGGTTGATTTCCCAAGGGATTTGGTGCAACAAAGGAAATACTGAATCAAAATTCTCTTTTGCACTTGTCTAGAAGGTTTGCGAATCCTATGTTTAAGTAGATTTGTCCTACCCCTATCCATGTTGGGAGTTTAAAGACTAAAATTCTAAGGAAAGTGTTTGTTCTTTGTTTTGTTTAATCTTAACTCTGCTGAAGAAGGATAGCAAAAACCAGAGCGCCACCTTTGTCTGCTCAATCACCCAGTTCATATAAGCCATCCTTTTAAATTTTAGGTAATAAACGGATGTTCTACAATCTAATAGATTCTTGCATTACATGTTGCATTCAGTAACTACGGATGCGCACTTGTGTGCAATCTGAACACAAAAGTCACCACCTAAAATATTCCAAAGAGCTAATCGGGAATGAAAAATTTTATTCTTGAAAAAGGGTAATTGAAAAGAGCAAATGTGTTCAAGATTTAATATTAATTTAAGTAAGTGAGCAATACTTGTGTTGAAAAAAATTTGGCAATGGCAGAATAAATGCAAATTTTTAAGTATTTGCTATTCGTCACGCCGATTATTCCATTTTGCGCCACCTTCTGTACATGGAAGATGTAGTTGCCGTTTAATTGAAAGCAATCGGCTTGCTTTTGCCTCACTGCTACAAACGCTCAATGGGTCAAGATTAAAGCACATAGGTACAAGTAATGGTGTTCGATTTTTAGTTAATGATAGCAAAGCCGTTAAAGTCAGCTATGACTTACTTAAACTAAAAGCCCGACAAAATTTATGTTGAACTGTAATTCTGCAAAACTGCTTCTTCCTCCAACAAACAACACAGTTCGAGTTACTTTAATGCATTAAAAGTGAGCAAAAAGGATTAGGTGCTCACACATCAGATGCGTTGTTCTACTTGCGATTAGGACCAATGCATTCGCTCACAACTCTTTTCGCGGCCTTATTATTGCAGCCCACTAGCTGTGGTAATTCACCACTTGCACCAAAAAGAAGAGATGGTGAATTTATTCTGCTTTTGTGTTTATGTCGACGCCTGGCGAAATGGAATGGTTTTTTGAAAAAAATTCGAACTGGTCTATACTCAGTTTAAGCAGCGAAGTCTAACTTTGTTTTAATCGAATGGGCTGATAGCCAGACTACACATGCAGCTCTGATCACTTTCTCAATGCTGAATATGCGTGTGTTCAGCCCTAGTATTGGGCACTCTTTTGCCTTCAAGGAAGTTGCGGTAAGCTAAGGCCATCCCACGTTAAATTTGCAGCAGCAAGGCATTTGAGGCCGCTTCACAACCCATGTGAGACAACTCCTCACTTGAGCGTCATCCTCAGCACCAGTCGCTATACCGTAGTCAGTGCTGTCAAAACCACCCATAACCGTACAAGTCACCGTTTATAAGACACTTGATCAAAAGGTCACTAATGTTTCCCGCATTTTACTGGATTTGGCTTTAAGAGATCGGGAATTCTCTGCTTGTCTTTTGTGTTCGTAATGAACGCCATCTTTAAAAGCATTTTAACGCATACACCGCATCATTAAAAATCAGGCATCTAACCTAATACAAAATCATTTGGAATGCTTCCACCTTAATCATCTCACGCATGTGTACACGATCACCTATCAAGCACATGCCTAGGTGTAATAGCACACTTCCATCATTTCTTTCAGCATCACCTTGATGCAAGCCATCTTCCAAAACACAAACTGGAAGTTATATTCATTAGTAATTAGTTCTGGGCAAAATTATGCAAAAAACAGTTGCTTAAAAAGTGGCTAGGAAAATTTAAAAATGGCATTTGACACCAGAGACAAAATTATGAGCAGCACATCTGCCATGCGATATGTTAGAGACATAAGATAGTGCTCGTGAGTTCGATTCCTGATCTCGTGTTATTTTAAAATTGCTCCGTTCTCATTCATTCAATGTGCATTTGGCGAACAGAATAATTTGGACTTGTTAATGTAAAAACTACTCACTTAAGTGGTTAAAAATGTTCTGGTGTTTATTGTATGCAAGCAAATGTGGAGCGGGATTCCGCTGGCCCCAACGCAGCTTAATACAATCTTGATGTGCAAATATATGTGGTGTGGGTCATAGCAAAATATAATATTAGCTCAAAAATATATTACAGAGTAGAATGGATGGCGCATGGGCAAAATTCTGCAGGAGTCAGAGTGGTTCGCCGGAGGGGTTACGAACAAATAACGGTATTAAATGAAGGTGGTTTGAACACTGTTTCTGCTGTTCATGATGATTTAAAGCAGAGCCTGCTGAAGAAAATGCCGATGCTGAGACATTGCAAACAAAGCATTTTTGCTTCCATAAATTGAGGCATGCACCTACTTTTGAGCTTCGCACTCAAGCCTCCACGTTTCACAGAAATTTTACAAAAATCCAAGGAAACATGCTGCATTCTTACCCCCTCTCCTAATTGAATGTGAGATGCAATCGCGTTAGTTGCACATTACATGCTGCACTACACTTTAATTGGACTGCCAACCAGTCACCCCAAATATGCGCGTACACGTCGCGCAGCGAGTAAACAGAAAGGCAGTTGATTTGGATGCTAGTTTGTGCTCTCAGCATGCGCTCAATTGCCGATTAGTTCAAATTGGTTGGTCGATATATCTACCAGGAATATCTGTTATGAGGCCGTTGCGCATTGGCTGTCTGGTCAGCAAATCAATGAGCTGCAGCCCACGCGCTCACACATTCGATTTCAGTTTAGCAGAGTTCATCATCTGAAGAGGCACTAGGCGCTACATTGCTGGCGGCTACAAATAAAACCAGCTGGAACCGACGAATATTTCCACCTGCCGTTGTGGATCACCAACACCAACGTTTAATTGGAGAACAGGCTTATCTCTGCAAATGTTTGCATTCGCAATATCTTACTGCCAAGCAATCGGTATAACCGCGCTTACTTAATGCTTCCATTGCAGTCGAATCGCGTCCCGTATTTAGCTGTCCCCACGTTAGGGTTCACAAACTGCACGAACGAATGGTACCGTCATCGCGATTACAGGAAAATAAATCAAAAGCCACTTAGAGGTATGTTTATTAGTGAGTGCTTAGTCTCTGCTCTGATTGACAATGGTAGCTGCAGCCTTAAGCCGACAAAATTAATGCGCATCTCTCAATTCCTGTCCATTTTATCTAAAATTAACAAATAGATGGGAACTCTGAATGCGATAGAATTACCGCAGTTTTGTGCGACACTGATAAACATTAAGTGAGGAGGCTGTTTTCTAAATGGAAAAAGAACTACAAGTTAATAATGTATTTGTGACACCACCTCTGCCTTAATGCCGTCACAATGTTCCTGCGTTACCAATAGCGATCATCTGACCACCAGACAGTTTGTATGAGAGCTTCTAAATAAAGCTGCACTTTGACACAATCATTTTCTGTCTAAAATCGAGTGCTATACAACAAGGCTTCACCGTTACGAGCTATTTCTAACTCTGCAGTAGTGATGAATTCGCAACTACACTCAATCATGGTCTTGACATGGGGTGCGCCAAGCCTCGACCAACAAGGTCGAGGCGTTGAGCAGCATGAGGAAGCGCATAACCGTCGTAGCTGGAGACGGTATGTCGCACCGTCAGCGGAATATAGTACGACTCTAGTGCTGCGACCGAAGACACACAATGGAAGCACTGCCTGGGTAGCTACACACACCGCTAGACTGATAAAACTCTCAAAAATGACCAGGTTTACCTTTCCATGATTGACTTTAGGCTCGAGCGGGGCCTCATCAGAGACCGCTGATGACTCCTCAAGCAACACTCACTGCTTGCTGTTGTATGTGGATATAGCCCATTGCGGAAGCAAATATGGCGCAAGACGCATTATCAACAGAGGAGGCGGACTTGCACATATCAGCCCCGTCATCTATCACCAACTCTGAGGCGTATTCTTCAGCCTTCAGGGGACTAGTCCTTCAATGCAACTGTGTGCTCACAGACGCACGGTATAACAATTGTTGTCATCATTGACGAAGTATTCAACTTGGCGCTTCGAAGGTGAGTAAATGAACAGATGTTTGTATAAGCTGCAATTAATGGGTTGGTGAAGACATGCTGTGAGGAGGATGCCACCTAGTTCATAGGTGACAGAGGGTTCCGTGTATTCAATTTGAACCTGCTCACATCATGTTGCTTAACATTAGAAACGCGGCAGAGAAGGCTTACTTCGAGGCATTCGTTCAGGGAAAGTGTCTTGATAGTACTTCATTGGCAGCATCTGCTCCGTTGCAGCTGTTAGTAAAATCATGATGCGCATTCAATCGACAGCCCTCATCTCATCTGCATTTTTCCACGATGTTTAGTTCCATTGCATACCTTCGGTGGCGACTGACCTTTTGGGCTATTCATGTGACATTTCTTTTTAGTTCCTGTAAAAGTAGTGGCATTAGAGCTCAGCTCTCAATGCTGATCACACAGTAACCTTTGCAGCAGTACGCATGATATGGTGTCTACGACTCTGCTATTTCACCTTGCCTTTCCACCCGTCTTCACACCCACCATTGTCAAGAAGTCATCTTATGCCAGGCAGCAATGAGAACGTAGGGATGGTTAAACACGATACGGACAGCCTTAATGGTGCCTTCTTGCACACCATCTGGGCTCTTATATTAAGCACAAAATAAACAGGGAAAGTTCAGAGGACAAGTGGTGATGACTAAGTAAAGGGCTAAATGCAGGGTTCGTTGAGGATGGTTTATTGCTTACATTAAGGACTTAGCAAGCTGGAGGTTGGAACTTAGCCACATCATATCTCCAAAGTTCGCAAAGGCACTTATTAGTAAGAGATCACATAATATCAATCAGGAGGACATCATAGCCAGTCGATGAGCAAGGTAGTAGCTTGCTTTACACCACCTAACTATGCATGGCGAAAGTGCATTACTGCCAGCGCATGGAAGGGCTGAGAGACCGTGGAGCTGGCAAACCTGAGTTGAATTATGTCTGAAGCTGGCCAACTGTCTACCCTGTGTACCATTAAATAGTCAGGACCTCATGAATTACCTACGAGACCAAAAGGTGGTCGATTGATTTCCTTTAATGATGCAAATATGTTTCGATTGGCAACGTAAGCCATTTTATTTGCTGATTATATTGCATCCGAAGTTTTATTCTCCCTGTTAATTTTGGGTAAAGTGGGCAGGGATTGAGACACTGTGCAGTTTAAGGCTGTAGCTACCAATGGCAATCAGGGCAGCAACTAACCACTCACCAATTGAAGTACTTCTAAATAATTATTTTCTTGTTTTCTGGAGTAGTAGAGGTGGTATCACCCAATGGTATATTTTCCAAGCCCTCATTTGAGACAGGTGCAGACGAGACTCAATTCGATTGCAATTGAGGCACAGAGCTGACATAGTCTTATTTACCCTTGGCAATAAGGTTTTACTAATGCGCACATCTGCAAAGAGAAGGCCTTCTCTTTATTATGCGTTGGACTCGGACATTAATCAGGGCAGAGAGGAAAGTTTATCCTTCCGAAATTGATCTCACTTGTCGCCACCAGCGATGTGGCGCTTGGCGCCTCCACTGATGATGAACTGCAACAAACTGAAGTTGTATGTGCGAGCGCGTGCACTAAAATTTCCTCCTATTCCTCAACCTCCTTCTCCTTCGTCTCAGCCTTCGCCTCTGCCTCCACCTACTCCTTCTGCTCTCCATCTCTTTCTGCTTGTTTCAGCGCCCATTATTGTTCCCCATCTATTTACAACCTCAGAACTGTTAATTTCTACTTCCTCTTCGTTAATTACCCGCTTTGGTTGTCACACACAAAGTCTGTCATCATCCTCAAGCACATACATTTCAATAAGATGTGTGGTTTTAGGTATTTCAGCTGTGCGTCTATCTGGGTAATCATCTTCTCCATCAGACCAACTGTAAACAAGCCACTCAGATGACGAGGCATTATCATCTTTAAAACATCCCATAGTCAGGGCAGGATATAGTCCAGGAGGTGGAAAACTACAATAAACGCTAAAAGGTAACAACACGCGACATTGAAATGGTGTGCGCTCATGCCTTTCCCAAGTGTTCAGTGTAGCCTTGTCGAGGTCGTGTGCTGTGCTACTGGCGTCAACCGTAACATGGGACGTATCAGTAGTGGAAAATAAACAGATAGGGTAGCGACAGTTCTTTACCATCTGGTGTGTCTACGTATGCGCTCTTGCAGATTAAGGCTGCAGCTATCACTAAATTTTAGCAGAGACCAATCACTCTTTGAAGTAGCACGTAAAAAACTGCTCAGCAGCATCATGCTCAAAACGCGCTTCTTTCAAAGATCAAACGACCCTACAAAGCAGCCTTAAAAAATTCGAAATGATTCAGAAATCCATCTTTGGTTGATAGATGAACTACTCGCAAAATAACCTGATAAATTCCAATTTTAAAGAAAGGCAATGCTGGCAAAATGACCCTGAGATCGGCTATGAAGACGCACCCACCATGGCGGTTAGGTGGCGCTGTCACACCCGCGTCTTTTTCGACTACTTAGCAAATAAAAGCAGCAACTGATCGCATTTGCACTTTCGCCTATAAGGAAGAACGTCACGGTGTATGTTCCACTTTCTTCTTCATCAGTCTCAGGCAAAAATGACCACCACGAGGCAAAAAATCAGTTTTCCTAAAGAGAGTAGCACCAGCACAACAGAACTGAAAACCTCGACTGAGTCAAGGAGCTGAAGGGATCAATCATACTCAGATTACAAGCATTTTCCACCAAGTTCTAAGCTTGGCCAAATTGCTTCAGTCTGGGGCAGGGTGAGGGACGACACTACACTTACTAACAAGCTTGCGATTGCTGAATAAGATGCGGAAAGGCACTTAAAACACCAGGGCGAGGATGTAGTGGTACTCATTGGAACCATGGAGGGAGAGGCAGCGTCGGCTGCAGTAGTGGAAAAGGGACAGGTTGCCCAATGATCAACGAGACGGGAGCAATAATAGTTAGAAAGACAGTGGGAAAGCTTGTCTAAAAGGGTTGTGTTTGCAATGTCGTCGAGAATGGCGACGGGGCCTGCGAACACCAACTTAGTGGCAAACTCGAGCGGACAGGCCGATGCGCTTGTTTACAGTTTAGTGCCCAGCTTGTAGAAGAACAGAGCATCAGTATTGCTTCATCAATGACATCTCTTCCACATTCCCACCTTCCTAATATAGCTAGCAGATTAGATAATAAAAATGTTAAGCACTGGGAGAGAAGGGGAAATGCGTTAGGCTCCAGTTACACCAAACAATGTGTTTGCATCCATTGTAATGACAGAGTTGAACTGCTTCAAAAGGCTCTGCATTAAAGAGTCAAGCGAGCTTACGACTTAACAGCAGCAATGGCATCAGATCAAAAAAACCCACCCTGAAATTTGAGTTCGCTGAAGGCACTGGTCTATCGGGGGTTAGTACTTCTAAAGACAGCTGCTCCGACGAATATGTTATGGGGCTTGTTCTTCTAAAGCAGTCGACGCGCTTGGCTATGCTCGGTTAATTTGATTTTCCAGCAGCGAAAAATAAAACCCAAAAGGTGTTCGCGGTTATTACTTCTGAGTACCTAGACGAATTCGAAACAAACCAAGCGCTCTCTGAATTATTTGCATTAATTTGGACGGGAAATCGAAAAATGAAGGACCAATGCCTTCCACATCCTCTCTAGCATTTCTTCGGTAGTCGGATTTCAGCCCTCCTAAGTTTAGTAGACCACATATTTGAAGGATTTTTGGGTTCCTTAAACAGAAAGCGGTAGTGACGCCAAAATCATTCAACCATCGAATACATCAAATGTATATCGCATTCTCAATAGCATGGGGTGGCACTGTCAACAGTAAATAAAATTAGCAGTAAGGGAATGATTTCGTATCTGGGATGAGGATGACGAAGTAAGAATTGGAGCAGTTTTTAGCAAGACACCCGTATCTTACTCGCGGAATGCTATGAGTGTCTTGGTGTGCCAGGCTAGGAACCCTGGTTTGTAAATGCCCAAAATACTTGAAAGCAAGTTTAGTAGCTACAGGCTATTTTGTGAAAACTCGAGGTTGTTATTCAGAAATGCTTATTTTAGTACTAAATCCCTTGAGTAAGAAAATGCTGGTCAACATTAAAAGCAGCAGCCGAATAATGATACAGTATATTTTGAGACGACAGTACAATAGTCTTGACACATTAACTAGCCTGTAGATTCAAAAAATTGGTTCTAGCACGCTGCCCGACTTACTACCGCTGTATACACTCGGATTCGCTTGCGCATGCTTGCAACACTGAAGACATCCACAAGAGCCCATGCTGTTACATTTTGCAGCATTCCAAAACAATTGAAATGTCAAATCAATTTAATCACTTGTGTTTGGCATCAGCACAGTTTAAGCAGAGTGTGAAGTGTGCATGAGAAAAGTCAGGGCGCGAAGAGGTGACAAGGAAGAGGGTAGACATAACCAAAACTTTGATGAGGTTCGTGACAAACATAAATGCTTTGTCATTAGAATTTCAACATGACCAGATTGGGTCTTTGAGGAATCCTGACTCAACGCAAGACAAATTTACTAGTAGCAGCCAAATGTGCAATTTGCTAAAAAATTTCGAGCTGAATGCGATGCTGCCTTCTTTCTCCTAGCAAAAACAAGTGGACCAGTATTCGTAGAAGCGTCTTGCCGCAGCATCCACGGTGAACACAGGATTATCGTTTTCAAATTAAATGACAACATCCATTTGAGCAGCCATGTTCGCAAATCCATAGCTTGCAATAAAATGCTAGTCGCATTCCATGTGTGAATTATGGCACAAAGCTATATTTATAAAAATTAATAAAATCAACATTAAGGGAATAACTTTGTACCACAGAAATGGACGACTAAATAAGAATTGAAGTAGTTTTTGGCAAGATACCTGCACCTGAATCATGAAAGGCTTTATGTGTCAGTCACTTTAACTTTGGCAATATGATTGCTCTATCTGGTGACTTGATCCAAAATGATAACTGTGAACGTCGAATATATAAACGGCTAAAATACTTAAAGGCAAGTTTATTAGCTATGGGGGCTTTTGCGAAATCCCACAATTATTATTTATAAGTGTTATCGTTATGTATAAATCTCTAGAGAAAGGAAATGCTGGTTAATGGCCGACCACTGTGAGATGTTGTTGCTGGCGCAGCGACTTCTCAACCGAATACCAAAAAGTGAAAACAGATGGAGAGAGGGGTAAGACAAACGGACTGATAGAGGTCCTTCCTTCCCTCGACGAATAATAGCTCTTCATCATTACCTACCTCCTCCTCCTCCTGCACTAACCGCTGTCTGTGCAAGCAGGTGTGTCAAGATCAACAACAACAACAGCTAAAGTGTGTCCCTAGTACCCTCCTCTAACTTCTCTCCTCCTTCTGCTTGCAGTAAAGTTGATGCATTAACCAGGAGAGGGCAATCTCACCAGCTTGGCTTACTATGCTGAAGCGGTGAGTAGCAAGCATTTCGCCCTCCATCAATGTCTGATGGAGTCCGTGAACCTATGTCTGTGAGGTTGTTGATGTTGTTGTCGGCGTTACGCAAGTGCACCGATGGTGTTGGTAAAGAGTCGTCTGTACCTGACACGCGGCTTCATCTTCGGTTTGCCGTCAACGTGGTGGCATGCACCGCTGATGACGTGGTGCACCTTCTCCTTCCTCACCTCTTTGGTCATTGTCCCATTCTCCTCCTCCCGCTCTCCACGCTCCTGCTGCTCCTCATGCTGCTGCACCTGCTCCTTCTTCGAAAAACCTATTGCCTTCCTCCTCCTCTTTTCAGTGCAAATGTCCATTGCGCCATACACATTACCGCATCCTTTTTCCCCTTTTCCTCCTCCTGCCTTCCATTCGCACTCATCTGGAAGTTCGGCTATGCCATAACTCGTGGCTGCAGTACCAGTGTCTCTTTCCATTTCTGTCGATTACAGCCTGCGTTGCATTGAGTGACTTCTAAGCAAGGCAACGAAATCGAGTATCTGCTGGAATCTGGTGAGCTTCATATCAGATGCTTTTGCTAATTTCCTCTCTTCCTCCTCCTTGTCTTCTTTCTCCACATAATCATTTGTCTGAACAACTTCGTTGCGACAGCAGGCTGCTAGTGGGTGGCTTCTATGCCAATCTGCAATTGATTGGCTTTTGTAGAGGTGTGTGTGTGTGAAGGCGAGCACCTACCTCTCCTTAACACAATTCCTGCGATATCCACCGCAGCCCAGGCGGCAAAGAAGAAAAGCAGCCAAAGAGGAAAGTGATATGTGAGCGAACGTGAAGAGGGTTATGTCACGCTCTCGTTCGCTGGTAATCATCTCGTCAATTAACTTGAGGATGTGGAACAATTGGTGTATTCATTGGATTGCTTCAGCGTTGGGAAGTGCGTGGTTGCCTGGTAACGCTGTCATGCTGTGCGCGCAATGCATGAGCACAGAAAAGGAGAAAATGAGTGAACAAATATTTGTGTCGCAAATGTGTGGCGGGAAGAAGAAAAGAGAGAAAAGACATGACAAGGCCGGGGGTGCCATTTGAATAGAAAATATAGTAACCCATTTGAAAACGTTTGGTTCAACTCAAAAAAGAGTGATAAACAGATAGATATGGGGAGAGTGTTGTGAGCTGGTGGGCGGTGGTGATGCTAGTGGCGAAGATGGTGCATTGAGGAGGAAAGAGAGGAAGCGGGAGACAAATGGACGAACAAATGACCAAATGACTGAATCGATGAGTAAATAAATGAGTGAGTGAATGAATGAATGAGCGGAAGAAGGAAAGAACGAGGTGAGAGAATGCGTGAAAGTGGTGGAGGTGGAGGTAGAAGTCAAAGAGAAAGAGGNGAACGTGAAGAGGGTTATGTCACGCTCTCGTTCGCTGGTAATCATCTCGTCAATTAACTTGAGGATGTGGAACAATTGGTGTATTCATTGGATTGCTTCAGCGTTGGGAAGTGCGTGGTTGCCTGGTAACGCTGTCATGCTGTGCGCGCAATGCATGAGCACAGAAAAGGAGAAAATGAGTGAACAAATATTTGTGTCGCAAATGTGTGGCGGGAAGAAGAAAAGAGAGAAAAGACATGACAAGGCCGGGGGTGCCATTTGAATAGAAAATATAGTAACCCATTTGAAAACGTTTGGTTCAACTCAAAAAAGAGTGATAAACAGATAGATATGGGGAGAGTGTTGTGAGCTGGTGGGCGGTGGTGATGCTAGTGGCGAAGATGGTGCATTGAGGAGGAAAGAGAGGAAGCGGGAGACAAATGGACGAACAAATGACCAAATGACTGAATCGATGAGTAAATAAATGAGTGAGTGAATGAATGAGTGAGCGGAAGAAGGAAAGAACGAGGTGAGAGAATGCGTGAAAGTGGTGGAGGTGGAGGTAGAAGTCAAAGAGAAAGAGGTGTTTTGGGCGAAAAGACGAGGAAGAAGGGAATGCTGTGTCTTGGGAATGACAATTAGCCTAAAATGCAAACAAAATTTTTATTCAAATGACTTCAGTGATGAGTCGGAACTGTTTAGTATGGCAAGAAGACGTGTGTAATTGTTAAGGGGGCATTCCTAGCACAATCAATATAATGCTAGGAGTTTCAGTGAAGCTAGAACCAGCAACAGACTTATTGGGTTGGGCATTAGGCCTGATTTTTGAAGTGATCTGCAGCTTCACTTCAGTACTGATTCCCCCTTATTTATTTGATGAACACACGGGAGGAGGAAGGCCTCGGTGTGGAACAGCTGGTCAGCATGGACCAACTCAGCTACAAAAAGCAGTCTCCGCGTACAACTCAGCTAATTAATCGTACTTATTTCTTACTCAAGCTTGAGTCGCATTGCGCTAATTGTGCTGTCTCTTACCAACAGAATTCTAATTTTGTAAGCATGCCTTCTAAACAAATGGGGAGGAAGAGGCAGTAGTGTACGCATGTATGTATGGGTGTTTGCATGAGACTCATAATGACAGTGGCATTGGTAAGGTTTTGAAAGGAAAAGGTAAATTGGCAATGCCTGTATGCCTGTTGCATATGTGTGACGGTGAGATAAAATGGAACAGTAGAACGTGAAACCACGTGCTATTAAGGAAGAAGTAGTCGTTCAAACAGATGACCATTTTATGTGTTGTTAAAAAATGTAGGATAGAGATAAATTGGAAGTGGAAAAGTAGACATTACTCTGGCTATATTTGAATTCAGAAAGAATGGAAGAAAGGCGAGAGCGCTTAACGGCGAAGAGTAATAATCGAGTTATGGGAAGATAAAGAATGCGTTAATGGATGTGTGTGTGTGTGGGTGTGTGTCACAAATGTGTGAAGGTAGAGGTGTTAAGGTGAGAAAATAGTTTAAGTCAAGTGTGGTATGGTTTGGTTTTTTGGTCTAATTGAAATAGAGTTATAGAAGAAAAGCTGGTAAGAGATGCTCAGTGACTGATGGGAAGAAATAAAGAAGGACGAGGAGGAGTAGAAGCAGGTTGTCTATTGCTAAACGGATTAATTGAGTGAGCTTTACTTCAGTAGTAGCCATAGGGAGCAAAGATAAATAAGTTTGTGCGTCACATATATGTGATAGTGGGGAAGACAAAATGAGAAATTAGATATAAAGCTTGCAAGAGCATTGTCAATGAAGTTGAGAACTACATTCCCCTTCCCTCAGACAGTAGCAAAATCCAAGTCATATTCCCTTAGCGCAGAACGCCTTCAACTGGTAACAACACCTCCAAGGTGCATTGATGTATGCACACTCAGCCCAACAACTTGCCACTCTCGTCAGTTTCATCCGTGATACTACACACACAGAAAGACGCAGAATTATTGCACATGGTCTCTTACCCCTCAGAACTGACTGGCCAGGTCAAAAGCAAGAGGAGGTCAAGTGGTGGACGAAGGCGGGATGATTGCTGCCTTTTATGCGGAAAGCCAAATCAACAAGTGACACCATCCAGCAATTTACTTTGAGGGACAATTGATTTACTTCAGCTACCAGCACGAGCAGTCAAATACGCTGGATAAGACTGCGATGACGAAAGAATCGAGACTGTACAGAAGTAAGCTTTTATTCCAAAGCCGAATTTCGCCACCTCGAGACCCTGGATACCAATCTAGGTGGAGTTCAAGGCCAGTTGCCGTCAGAATCAAGGCTAGACAGAGACCAGTGTCGGCTCCAAGGACAAATTACAACACTCCAATGCCTGGTGGCCCCAGAATCGAGATCATCGTCGATTCTCATTTCTAATGTCTTTACATCGCGAATTTGGTTACTGATGCGGGTGGGGTTAAAGGCAGGGGGACATGATCAGAATTTGTGTGTTTACGCCTCCTTCCAAAGTCAGATTACGTATCAATGCACTATAAGATAGGGTCTGCAACTCAGTTGTAGGTCAGATTATCAATTGTGCACCCCAAGATTACGGGCAACCTCATTCCAGGGTCGGATGACGTAATAATGTTGTGATCCGTGAACCTGCTTACGTCTCAATATTTATTTAAATTCCATCTATAGACATTGCATGAAGTACATAAGTTAATCGAGCTCAGTGTGATGTCCAGCACCACTCTTGGTTTTAGCTGCCAATTAGGGTGGTTAAAGCGAACAATGCTCAAGTTTCCATGCTTGCAGAATAGCATGATTGCATATGTTTCACTGACGTGTTTTGAGTATAATGGCCAAGATTCAAGGGGAATTCTTGAACAAACAACGAGAGCAATGCTGTATACCTCAGACTTATCGCAATACATGTCAAACAGTTTTATGGGACACATAGCTCCAATGCAATTAAAACATCACGTCTACCCTTACGGCCAAGCAACCAAACATCTAAGGAGCTATGCATAAGGCGAAACCACCCCGTGAAACCTCATGGCTCATCACATGCTTTCAAGAGACAAGCCCATTAAATTGCCGGGTTTCCTCCTTAACCGCAGACGAAACGCCAACAAAAAAGAAGATTCTNTGGAGGCACATGCTTTCAAGAGACAAGCCCATTAAATTGCCGGGTTTCCTCCTTAACCGCAGACGAAACGCCAACAAAAAAGAAGATTCTGACAGCGCACCTTTCGCCTTAATTTGAGAATAACCCATATCCATTAGGGTCATTTAGTGTATCCACACTGTAGAAAACGTCTATGCTACAAATACCTAGTCCACACCAGTATTTAAGCAAATTAGGCAACTAAACTCGAGCATTTTACCTTAGACAATGCAAAACTGTAAAGTCAGCAAGCCTAACATGTCCTAGCTACACTTTTATGCCAGTTAATACTTTGAACATATTTGTACTAAGCAATGGATACTTACGTAAATGTCCTACTTAGCACAAAGCGGAACTCAGACGCAGCAGCGCCGATCAAACCCAAATCCCAGATCTTCACATAGATCACCAGGCATTTGCAGAGGCTTTTCGATGCACAAAAAGCATAAACTCGTCATATTTATTGCTAATACTTTAGAATGTTATGCTTGATATTTCAGAGACAAACAATTTTCTTATTCAAAACAAGTAAGTGATTAAAATGCCGAGCTTAGAAAAATATGATTTTCGGCTTTTCATGTGACACTTGGAGTCAAATGGAACACGATAATGTATCATCTTGTTGATATTTGGCAACCAGTACAAACGAATGCTTACCACACGCTGGTTTCGAGTACTTACATAAAGAGGACCAGTTGATTCATTTAACAGCAAGGCAACTGAAATGTATACACACTCCTGTACAGTGCGCTTAGCTACTCTTTCCGATCCTGTAGGCGCGCTTATCAGACGTGTCTTACTGCTGACTCATTCGCGTTAATTAATAGATCGATCGATTAGTAAAAATATCCGCTGCAAAGTAATTGAGCATTGATTTTCTGGCTAGCAAATCGATGAGATGCAGCACAACCAATCCACATAGGACTTCATTCTATCAAAATTCACTATCGAGAAACACTACATGCGCTACATTGCTAACGTCGGCAAGCAAGACCAACAAATAAAATTAATCTTTCGACTTGTTCTCATGGATTACCGGGTCCAACGCTTAATTAGAGTACGGCCCTCTCTCTGCAGATGTCTGCATTTGCAAAAACTCACTGCCAAGTGATCAGCGAGACAGCTCCAACTTGGTGCCTCCACTGCAACTGGACTACGTCGCGTGTATAGCTGTCCTATTATGTGGGGTTTGCGAACTGTACCAACAAATATTATCGTCTCTGCAACTACAGAAGGCAAACGACAATTTGCTCAAAGGTATTTGATTAGTGAGCGATTACCCCCTGCTCCAATTGACATAAGTGGCCACAGCCTTAAGCTGTAAGAGGTAATGCATATCTTTCCATTCCTGTCCATTTTACTTACAATTAACAGAGGGTGAACCTTTGCATACATCAGTACAACAATTTTAAAGCAAGTCTCGAATGAGAGAGAAAGAAGGCGAAATAATAGGGCCGGCTGCCTACATCAAACCTCAATGGGGTGTGGGTCTACTTACACGCCAGAAAGCCATCACGCTTGGTCAAACTATGGTCGTGGAGCGTCCGATTTCACCCCACAACCTTCGTTGAAAGCTAAAGATCCAACATGTAATCTATGGTTGTACTCCTCATGCGAGCGTGAGCCTCACTAACAGCCATCACAGTGCAAACAGTGACCAGCCCTACAGCACCAGTCAACAAATTTCCACCCATCTTAAAAAACATCGGATCACAATATCACTTAGTTACCATGCAGCTTTTGGGATTTGGCTTCAAGGCTGAAAATTTTCACCTAATCATTTGTGCCTATGGTGAATGACATCTTTGAAGTGTCCGCAGATAGTCCTCCCATATAAGTAATTTAGCGCGCCCGCCGCATTACGGTAAAAATTGAGCAGCGCATCTAAAGTAACTTCGTTGAAATACACATCAAGGCATGGAGATTAGTGAGTAATTAGTCTCTGATCCAATTCCCAGTGATAGAGGCAGTCTTAAGCTATTCATAATTGATGAATGCCTCCCCATTCCTGTCCATTCAAACTACAATTAAAAAGAAGGATGAAAATCGGCATACAATATAATTAGCAGGTCAAATGGCTAAAGTCACTACGACAAACATAACTATTGCCTCGATAAAAATCGAGTGACCACCTTCTAGCCAAAATTGGACCGTAGACAGTGGTTGGCTTAGACACAAGTGCAAAGCAGCACTCCTGCAAAAGAACAGTTAAGGTCAGCAAGCTGTGATTTGAACATTGCTTTAGTCGAGAGGCTAAAATAGGACCAAGTTGGCATTGTATACCGTTTTATCGTCGTAGTGACGTAGAACTGACTAGCAACAAACTTCGGCTGTTAGTTCTTCTCAGTACACGTTCAAGACAATTCTCTTAAGCACGCCGCCTTTGCGACAAGCACTGTTTCGAAAAAGCGAGTGCAATAGAATGAAAATCTTCTGCACTGCACCAGCCTGACACTTTGCTTTAGAATCAACCGGTGCAGAGTATGGTTGGCGAGTTTCTTTGATAAGCATGTCAGTTAACTCTTTTTTGCAACAATGATCGCTTTGCCCTATTAACCGTGTTCTACTTCACGGGATAAATTTCTGTGCCCACACACTCGATTCGAAATCAGTAACAGTAGGGAGATTCTCTTGAGTGAGTGGTAAGGCTTATTTGTGACTGGAACAAAGAACTACAGGTGGATGTTTCCATGTATAAACAGTGGTCATCTGACCATCAGGCACCTCGCATGACAACTTCTTAGTAGAACTGCACTTTGGTGCAACCATTTCCTGTCCAAAATCAAATGCTGTATAGCATAAATTTCCCTCCATGAGCTTTTTTCGTTCTATAGCATTGATGAATTTGCACCCACGCTCAGCTATAATCCTAACATGGTGGTGCATCAAACCTTGGCACATTTGATCGAAAGGTAGAGCAGTGTGAGGAAGTGTATAGCCTTCGTAGTTGTGATCGGTGTGTCGCACTGTCAGTGGATTAATAGTGCGACAACAGATTTGCTGCCTGGATGGCAACACGCACAGTTCTCTGTAGTAGGTGTGATGCCGGACCTGCAGACATGGCCCGTGGTGGGGAGAATACGGTGCAAGGTACACCATCAACAGCGGAGGTAGACCTGCACTTATCAGACGCATTATCTACCACTGCATTTGCGTTGCATTCTTCCTCTTTCAAGAATTTAGTGTTTTGATGTGATTGCGTGCCTGCAGGCACGCAATTTAGCAATTATTACTGACAGGGTGTTCAATTTGGCACTTCAAGATTGAAAAAGAATGAATGAATGATTGCAGAGGCTGCGAATGATGAAATTGATGAAGGCACACTGTGAGGAGGATGCCACCTGGCTCATGGCTGCCGGAGGGTTTTGTGCATTCAATTCGACCTTACGCATATCACGTTGCGTGACATTGGAGGCCCAACAAAGCGAGCTCAATTTAAAACCTCCATATGGGCAAGCGTCTCGATACAGCTCCACTGCCAGCATCCACCCCATTGCGGTTGCTGGCGGAATCATGACGCGCATTCATTTGACAGTCCGCATTTCATCTGCTTCTTTTCATGTGCATCTAACATTTTGTTTACAGTGGAGTTCGTAGCATTACTCCATTGCTCTCAGTGCTGATCATGCGGCAGCCTTGACAGCAACACGCACAAAACACCGAGTCGACAACATGCAATGGTGTCGACGGTTCTTCTGTTCCATTCCAAAGCACTAAATTAGGCAAGAAAACTAATGTAAATCGCCTCTTCATTCACCTCTCTGTGTCTATTTGGAATGAGCGGCGCAGGGGGCAAGTAAAATCTGGCGTTTATTACAAAGTTCAGGCTAAACAGAGGAAAGTGATCGCAATAATATCCTTCAATTCTTCAACTCGACAGTCGCGATCAGGAGTGGTGTCAGTCAGCGATGCAGCTATGCAATGTCAAAGAGAACGCTTTAGCTTCACAGTCGGAGGACACCTTCCTCTGCAGAGCAGATGATTTCAAATGCATTGCTAGGGGTTCTTGCACAAGCTGCTGCTCATCATTTGTCCAAGTAGTGATGTCATCTGCATAGAAGGCCACTGATAATTCACAAAATATTGAATGTGTTTCACTCGCAAAAAGGCTTTCTTGTCATCAGAATGGAAGATCGGAAGAAAACGTAGGTGAAGATGATAATACAAATTTCGAAAGCTTCTCGTAAGCTAGTGGTGGTGTGTTTCGACTAATGTTGACGAGTTCTTTAATTCCTCGCTGAAACAGCTAGTTTTTCTTCCAACCACGTACATGGAGGCGGAAAAGCCGGACGCAGTGCTTTGCGTACACTTGGAAGCGCTTACACCAGCCTAGACTTCTTCTTTTTCCTTCGGCGCTTGTATTCGTTTACTCTGCCTCCACCGCCTTCGCCTCCACACCCATGTCATTCCCGTCAAGGTTAACTTTACACCTAATACAAAGTAGTGCATTGGGCGCTATCTATGCTAACCTCCTAAATTAAGTGCCTTCATATTTCATACTTGGTGCCTTGCTACATTTTGATTTGAAAAGTGCTAGCAATCAGCTAAACATATAATAATGATGCCACACGACGAAATGATATCAAGTAAACTGTGAATATGTTTGCGCGAATAGCCATCCTATGCGTCGATACAATTGAGTATAGGGAAGGAAAGGTGTTGCATCGATCCTTTACGGCACCTCTAGTGTGAGGTCTGCTGGCATTTAGCTGCGGCCGGCATTTTTGCGTGGAATAATCTATCAGGCATGTCCTACACACAGCTACCGAATTCGTGCCCTCTTTTACTGCCACAACACACATGCTCGAATGCCACTCTCAAAGGCAACTGCGTCCATATTTTTCCCCAAATCAGCATCTATGCAGCAATTTTAAATCTTCTGCTGATCCATGCCTCCGGTTTGTTCTGCAGCTTGACGTTTGCAACCCCACTTTGTTATGTAGAATAGGACGTGCATGTCAAAGGTCTCAATGAGGCAGGAGGGAAGATAGCTATTTATGTCTGTTTTAATTGGTTTCGCCTGCTTACTTGGAAACGCATTTTAGCCACTACATCCCATGTCAGCAGACGGAGTGGCGAGTGATATACTAGCAAGCGTTCCTCGACTGCCACCATGTTAAGAGCCATCGCTGTGCAATGTGAAATATGGCATGGGGTTTCACAATCATGGGAAATGATTCCCGTTCTGTCACTGACAGAACTTCTAACTGAATTTGCTTTTAATGCAGCGGTGCACTATTCGCCTCATACACTGACGTAAGAGCACTTTTCGCCCATCATAAACATTGATCGCAAGACGTCTCAATTGTGGAGGATGTTCCTTTCAACCCATGACATCGTGTCAGCTAGGAATGCAGTTTGATGTCCCTTGTGAGCCCAATGGCTAACCAGCTCCCTTTTGCTTTGTTCCCTTCCTCACCATTCTTCCTTAATCTGATTTGACCTCATCTAATTTGATCTGTCCTACCTTGCCCTAGATGCTGAGTTTAATGTTAATGGTCTTACGAAGCCGACTTAAGAGTAGTAAATATGAGCTGATTATTAACCTAGTTTCTCCTCTTGAGCCCATTTTAGCCATTCCACCAACTGCGTAATTTTTGTGTAGACAGATCTATCAACTCTGCACTCTACCGCAACGTCGATGTCAATAGCAAACTCGGTGGTAGAACCGCCGATTTTCGCCATTCTTTTAGGAGGAAATACCAGCTCGGCCAACTCAAACACCTTTGGGCAGTCTACGATGAATCGCCATGCAGGAAATCACCCAATCCAACTTTGCGCTGTGTGAAGGGCACTCGCAAGTGTAACACTGTAGGTTGGCATGATGAGCCAGCTTTGTTGACCGTGATGGCGAAAATGTGAGATGCAATATGGGCAGACTAGAGGTCATCCAACCAAAATCGCAAAGTTACGAGACGATAATCGATTTTTCCACATGACCGATTGAACGTCACGGAATTCGCTCGCTTTTATAATCTGCATAATTGAACTGTCGTGATAAGCCACAGCTTAAAGTTGATCGAGCATACCACTATCTCTCCTCCTCATTATCATTTATTTAGTTTGAGGGACAATGCTACCTATTTCTACAGCACCTTCTCCAACCCTTCATCCGCCTCCAAATCGGAAATTCTTAGCGTACTCAGAAGAACTCAGGCTTTGTAGAGGTGAGTTGTTAACGATTCTTTGCTAAATTATCCAATATATGAAGAAGTTAATTAGTAGCTAAAGTCAGGTTAAGCCTTAGATACTTACCCACAGACAGTTAGTATGGACCTCTTGATTTGGTCATCAGTATGTGCATAGCGTGGAAGCAGTACCTTTTATGCAGTTTCTCAAGCAGCTTTGGTGACTGCACATGAGAAGTGAGCACGCGAGTGAGTTCGACTGACGGACTGGAAGTCGTGTAGATGGTTTGTCGCCTTTATATCAGGTGCTCTCTTTAGTCGCAATTGAGATGTATACAATGTGAGAACTACTAAATGTGGACCTTGATATTGTCTCTTCGTATGGACGAGAAAGCGACAACACCCGAGCGAATGACTCACAGTTTTGAGTGGTATGCACAGAAGAAGGGAAGCAGATGACGCAGGCGACGCAGGTGTTTTCCATTACACTTAGAAATGAATACTTGTGTAAATCTTCGACTGCATTGCTGTGCTTCAGCAACTTAGCCACGGTAAACGGTAAGAGATCATTCCATGATAAGAGAACCACTTTACAAGAAATGGCCTACGAGGGTGTGGATTTGGATACGTTTAGAGAAGATGTGTAAAAGTGGGGCCCTTTACAAATCGACGACGTGTTGTGTGTCGCATATCGCAATTGCCAGTTCTGCTGCAAGTAGATCCCACCTAATTAACCAAGTAGAGTCTGACACTGGCTAAGAAAACACACTAATGCAAGATATGATGCGGGACGACGAATCCTCCTTCTATTGTTGACATTAAGAATAGTTGTTACACAGAGGAGGAGGAAGAAGAAGAAGAAGAAGAAGAAGAAGAAGAAGAAGACAGAGACGAGGAGAATTACGAACCCCTTTTAATTTACCGGCCTCTTTTGCTGCACAGAAGGGGCTGAGTAATTCCATAAGTGTGGCTTCGCCTTCTTTATTCTTCCTTTTACCTCTGCACTGAACACCATTTATGTAATGGTTGATGGCACTTTTACTTTGCTTACTGCATTTCCTAAAGCACTGAAATGATGATCACAAGATTTTCATAATACGTGGCCTGCATGGATCGAGTAGAGTAACAAAGGTGTGAGAAAACGAACCACAAGACCAGCTTTTGCACATGTTGTAGTGATGCCTCAACCTGTTTGTCCTTTGGATACCCCCAAGTCGAATGATGACTAATACCGTGTCGTAAGCAGTCTCATCGTTGAGTAGGACTCTAATCCCCCCCTTCTGGTTTCGTTACCTCCTTTTGGTAAGAACAAGTAATCCGTTTACGCACATCATTTCAATATCGCTTGTTGTCACCTTGTAATGTGCCTTTTTATTCACCACGATGAAAAGACTGTATGACCTGCAGTGCTTTTGTTTGTTTTAGTTTCCCTAC
This sequence comes from Taenia saginata, assembly GCA_001693075.2. Taxonomy (NCBI): domain Eukaryota; kingdom Metazoa; phylum Platyhelminthes; class Cestoda; order Cyclophyllidea; family Taeniidae; genus Taenia; species Taenia saginata. The sequence continues at coordinate 36,392 of LWMK02000395.1, forward strand.
CCTACGGGCCATGCCCAGTCCAGACAGCAGAGTACTTTTAAAATGTTGATGTTTATACGTCCGAGTGTGAGAGGAGCTCTGATACAACTTCTGACTCTTCCTAGCTTGCGGACACTTGGTCTAGTGTAGAAGGAGACCACTCATGACTAGTGTAGAAGGAGACCACTCATGCGGACGTACACCTGAAACACCCAAATGCATGCGCTTCATTCGAGTGTGTGTGCTTAAGGGTGAAAGCAGACTTGGTGCATGGAAACTAAGGGGGACAAACAACGGAGAGGAGGTCGAACTCAACATTAATGAAAGTGATAGCAAGACACGGAAAAAAAAAATGAAAGTGATAGCAAGACACGGAAAAAAATAACATGAAAGAAGAGCAGAAAGAGGAAGGGCAGAGGGAGAAGGAGAGAGAAAGAGGAAAGGAGAAGATTGCTGAATGGAAATCGTTATCAACAAAGGATAAGGTGGAGGAAAAAGTAGGAGTGGAGGTAGAAGCATTGGCTAAGATGGATGAGACAAAGACGAAAATGGACAGAAGGAATGGAAAGAAGGGTGGAGAAGGGTTGGTGAATGTGGGGAGGAGTGTGGAGGTGGAGGCGAAGGTGAGGTGGATAAAGGTGGCAGTGACGGATGAAAAGTTGAAAGCAGAAAAACAAAGACAAAAGCAGAAGGAAAATGAAGAAGTTTAGATTGGTAAGGCGCTTCCATGCGTGCGCAAAGAATCGCATTTGGCTTCATCGACCCATGCATGAGGTTGGAAGAAAAGCTGGATTCTACAGTGAGAGAGTGAAGAACTTGTAGATATTAGATGAATCTCACTACCATTAGCTTCAACCAAGTCTTCTTCTGAGCTTCCATCCTGAAGACAAGGAAGTCTTTTAAGAGTCATGCACTGTGGCAAATTTTTGTCTACATGCCATTCTTCTACCGGGTAACAGTTTAGTGTCAACAACGCAAACCGTTCCCTTGTAATCTATATCTCATACAATCGCACACCAAGATTGCACTAACTCACACTAGGGTCGATGAATTGCCGTCTATGTTTTCCTGTACGTAATAAATATCAGAATGTTTGTAACTATTTGGGTGAATAGTTCTTATCTCAACAAGCTGATCATATGCAATCGGCATTACCATTCGGTTAAAATGAATGAGATTAGAACAGCGCGACGGCTGTAGATTCTCAATCTTAGTTGCCGGATCTGGTGAGGTGTAAGAAAAATAAGTGACTGGTGCGGTAGTGGGCGGTTTTAACGCCACTGGCTGCAGTGTGATGGCTGATGCTAACCATGATGTCCAAGTGGGGAGTGCTGTCACAGGCAATGCGTTGGTTGTTTAACCTTCGCCACGGGTTGTAAGGCCAAGTCGGATGCTCCAAAGCTATAATTTTACCGTGTGTGGCAGCTATCACACTGTCTATGTATGGAACCTGCCTTGCATTCCGCCTTCCTTCTTCCTCATTTGAAAACCCGCTTCAAAGTTGACGTGTCAGTGTACGCAACATATCACGGAAAATTAGACACTAAAATATGATCTCTTTAAATTCCAGTTAACGCGCATAAAACTACAATCGTGTACACCAGTCCGGCCCTCTAAAATGCTGCGCTTGAAATGTAGCAAACCTAATAAGTTTACAGCGTAATTTGTAAAACAAAAGTTGTAGTAAGAATGAGGAGAGATCAAAACACTACTTAACAGTTGTGATCGAAATTATGGTGCGTATAATGCCTTGGATACTGCGTCTGTTAAAAGAATTACTTTTGAAAATCGTCAATATTTAAATTTGTGGTACTACACGCTTTGAATACACAGCAAATAGGTCGCATGGACTGGCCTGGATGTATTTCAAGGGTGGCCTTCTTGTAGGGTAAATTTGGAGTTCGCATGAAAAACGTAATGTGCGGAAGGCAATCTGTCAGATTATTGATCCCACAAAAGTGTTATTGCAAGCGAATTGTCAGGAATGGGGCCTTGTTCGATGTAGTTGATGGATGAATGCCTTTGGTATCATTAATGCTTCATGTTCAAGGAACCCAAGATCCTTCAACCATGTGGTCAACCAAACTTAGGCGGGCTCGAATCCGAACACAAAGAACGTATTAGAAAGGATATGAAGGGTATTTGTTTTCGAACTTCCCAATTTTCTATCCAACAGAATGAGATTAACTCAAGTTGTGCTCGGTTTGTTTTAAATTAGTTTGGGTAATCAGAAATGGTATCNCTGGATGTATTTCAAGGGTGGCCTTCTTGTAGGGTAAATTTGGAGTTTGCATGAAAAACGTAATGTGCGGAAGGCAATCTGTCTGATTGTTGATCCCACAAAAGTGTTATTGCAAGCGACTTGTCAGGAATGGGGCTTTGTTCGATGTAGTTGATGGATGAATGCCTTTGGTATCATTAACGCTTCATGTTCAAGGAACCCAAGATCCTTCAACCATGTGGTCAACCAAACTTAGGCGGGCTCGAATCCGAACACAAAGAACGTATTAGAAAGGATATGAAGGGTATTTGTTTTCGAACTTCCCAATTTTCTATCCAACAGAATGAGATTAACTCAAGTTGTGCTCGGTTTGTTTTAAATTCGTTTGGGTAATCAGAAATGGTATCAGCGAGTACCTTTAGGGTTTCAATTTTGGTGGAAAATAAAGTTGACAGAGCATGGTCAAGCACGTCGGCTGCTTTTAAAGAGCACATCCCTGAACATTCTTGCCAAAGCAGTCGTTTTTGACATTGCTTACCCTTGTAGGACCAATGCCTTCAGCGAAAACAAAGCCCTGAGTGGGTTTGTTCGAATTGATGCCGAGACCACCCTTAAGTTGTAAGCTTGTTTGACGTTTTAATGCAGAGTCTTTGGAAGCAGTTAAGCTTCTTCATCACAGTAGATATTAACACATTGTTGGATGCTAGTAGAACCCAACGGATTCCCCTCCCTTTCTCAGTGCTGAACTTTTCTTTTTTTTGGTCTGTTGCCCATCGCAGGAAGGCGGGGCTGTGGTAGAGATGTAAGTGATGAAGCAGGGCGTCAAACTGTGGCCAGAGACGCCGGTCTGTCTGCTTGAGCTTAACTCTCAGTTGATGTTCGCGGACTTCGCCGTCTTTCTCAATGACGATACACACGCAATACCCTTCGACAAGCTTCTTCACCAGCCCTCTGATTGTAGTTGCTCCCGTCTCGTAGATTGCTGGACGCCCTGTCCCTTTTCCGCCACTGCTACCGACGCTGCCTCTCTTGCTTGCATTTTCTTCCATTCTTCCCGAGAAGTACCGCTGCATTCTCGTCCTGTATGTTTCAAGTGTCCTTCTGCATCTCATCAGTAATTGTATGCATGTTAATAGGTGTAGTGCTGTTTCTCACCTTGCCTCAGAAGGGAATAGTCAGGCTAAGTCTGCAAATTGGTAGGAGATATTTGTGCTGTGAGGATAAATGCCTTGCTGGTTTACAAACACCAGCTGACCCTGTAAGTTCAGAAAAGTTGAGCATCTGCTTTGGTAGTCATTGATCCATAAGACTGACGAAGAAAAATAGAACATCCACCATGACTTTCTCCCTTCTAGGCTGAAGTACAAATGCGATCTGTGGCTGCGTTTGTTTACTAAGTAGTCAAGTCCTTTCTCGAAGACATTTGGTAAAAGACGTGTGTGTGGCACAGCATCGCCTTGCTACTAAATTCAGGGTTCTCGGTAGTTTATTCCTTATCGTGGTAAGTGCGTTTTTATGACTTATCATACGCTCACGTAGTTGGCTTTACTTTTCCCGCAAATTAGAATTTATTAGTTTATTTTACAAGTAGTCCATCAATTAACAGAGGACGGACTTCTAAATCATTTCAGATTTTGTGAGGCTGCTTTGTAGGGTCATTTAATTTCCGAAAGAAGCGTTTATTGAATGCGATGGTGCTGACTAGCTCAGCGTGTTATTTTGTTTCATTATTTTGTTTCCGATTAGTGAGGAGACTCTTGGGGACATTATTGACTTTGGTAGTGGTGATATCTCCTTCTGTAAAGTGGGGAATATTTAGCGAAAAATCTTTCTAAGAGCAGAGCATGTTTTTGAAGGATTTTTATGTAATACTCGGCTGTGTTATGCTGATTTTTTTCCTGACTGCCTCGAGTTCTTTTGAATGAAATGAAGGTTTGCAGAGTATTAGTAATACAGGACTGCTGCTGTTGTCTTGACCTCGAATGTCTCCTTCCATTGTCTCCGATCCTTTAACTAGGTTCATCTTCGGGCTGAGCTTATTTCCAGTGATGTGCTCTTGCTACTCACCGACGTGTTTTTTTCGCTCACGTGCAAACCCTTCGTTGGAGCTTAATCCCGAAGCTGCTTCGTCAGTGCACTAAAGGGATTAGCTTCGACTAAATGCCATGCGATTGAAGCAAGTCGGAATTCGCATTTAAAAAAACGACTTAGAAGCGATGCATTTGTTTCATTTATGGATCGGGAGGGGAGAAATGACATAGGCTTTATGTTTCATCAACTACGAGTGCTTGACGAGGCATCGTTTTCGCCATCGTCCTCATGGGTTAGCACACAGAAGACGTATTTGTGACAACTCCGTCATCTGTAAAATCGGAACGCCAATTGGCAGCTCGGATAAGGGGTGGCGAAATGCTTTCGGTAATCTGCAATCTGATTCGCAATGGATCCCTAGTTGAAGCATTTTCTGATACCGACGTCCAGCGGTTACTCACCAAGGACCCACTCACTGTTGTCTGGAATTGGGCTAGGACAGCGTCGACTTCTGTGAGTAATCCGTTTATCTGTTACCGAACTCATGTTCCTCTTCTACTCTTGGACATGCATTCAGAGGTATTCCTACTCACGGTTCGTAACGGTTTCAAAATAATGATTTTACTGTTTGATTGTTTTAGGCCTCCATGTGTGGGCGTCATGTTGCCATTGTACCCATATTGTTTTCCTATGCTTGCATTAAAAAGAAAATTGACTTTTGCGTAGCAATTAAAAAAGAAAGTTAATTGTTTAGCGACTAAAGTGGGATGGAACCAGAGGTATGCAGGCGTGGGTTTCTTCTCCACTTCTAAAGACGAAACTCCTGGGCACGTCAGCAACGTTCGATTGTACATTGTTTTTGATGTTAGAAAAAATCTGGCTCAAATGTTGGACTTCAAAGCATTGCAAAATCTAGTTAATTTGCGCTTTTATTGTGTTTTATGTGGTATATACTGTCCCACAGGGAAATAATTTAGATACGCTAATGGTCAATTGTGAGTAAGGATAAATTTTGGCACTGCGAATGCATGATTGATGATAATGGTGGGGCATCAAGTGTACTTACCAAAGTGTCGTCTCTTTAATACTCCTATTAGTGACTTGGCCGATACTGGGCTGTTGCGTAAAAACGTTGTATGAAGCAGCATCTTGCTGCAACAAAGGGAAAACGTGCTTTTTTGTTCACTATTTAAACAATGCGGAAGCGTCCACAGCTGACTATAACTCTTTATTTGCCTTTGATGCACTCGAATTCGCATTGTCATAACGCTAACTTTACCAGACTAAAGTTTGTTTAATAGTACTGAGGTGCAGAAACGCTACAAAAGCAGATTTGTGCACTATTTAACTGCTACATTCGACTCTAGCTACTCGAAGTTTTTAACTTGACATAATAAACATGATGATGTTTACTTCGCAACATAGAACATCTGACAATAGAATTTTAGCAATAAGAAATAAGTGCATGGTAGTAAAAATCACAAAATTGGCAGTCTGCAAACGCTACGGTGTTTTAGGTGGCATTATTTCTGAGTTTTAAATCACCACTTCGACCTACTTGTCTCGATAAGCAATCTAGGACACATTCAAAATAGCTTGCTGTCTGCTTGTCCATATTCTTACACATAATGGTAGAAATCCCGCCTAGAACTCGTCATCTTTTTGTTGCAAATGTCTTATCATGCGTATTGCAGGAAGCAGCTACGAAGCCTTAGAATTATAAAAGTGGTGCTCNCTTATTTGCCTTAGATGCACTCGAATTCGTATTGTCATAACTCTAGCTTTACCAGACTAAAGTTTGTTTAATAGTACTGAGGTGCAGAAACGCTACAAAAGCAGATTTGTGCACTATTTAACTGCTACATTCGACTCTAGCTACTCGAAGTTTTTAACTTGACATAATAAACATGATGATGTTTACTTCGCAACATAGAACATCTGACAATAGAATTTTAGCAATAAGAAATAAGTGCATGGTAGTAAAAATCACAAAATTGGCAGTCTGCAAACGCTACGGTGTTTTAGGTGGCATTATTTCTGAGTTTTAAATCACCACTTCGACCTACTTGTCTCGATAAGCAATCTAGGGCATATCCAAAAAAGCTTTCTGTCTGCTTTTCCTTATTCTTACACATAATGGTAGAAATCCCGCCTAGAACTCGTCATCTTTTTGTTGCAAATGTCTTATCATGCGTATTGCAGGAAGCAGCTACGAAGCCTTAGAATTATAAAAGTGGTGCTCCAATTCTGCAGTCAACGGAACATATACCATGTGGTGTCAGTTCATTTATTTCTGCCGTTAGCATACTATCAGGCATATTTTCTTTCAAACTTTACCAATCTTGATATAACAAATGAGCGGAGAGGTTATTTCACACATTTAAGCGGGTGCTGTTGAGGTCACAATGGGGAGAGTTTTGACTGTTATGTACAAAAAAACAAACGATTCCGTACGAGAGTCCATTTCACTCAGATAACCTAGAGATGATCTCAAGGACACAATACAGTTTCATTAAAGATGTTCTAGAAGTCAAACAAGGGAGATCTAGCTTCCACGTTCGTGATTATTTTCCAGACACTTTTTATGGTTAGACGAAGGGATTTAGAGCATCTATTGAACCATTTTTACAATTGCATCCTCGGAATCGGATTAAGGGGCATTATGTTATTTGATAAAACATCCTGCCCCTTTAGTTTTCTACGGAATGGGCTTACTCTGTTATCATATTACCCGGGTCCAAAGTGATCCATTTGTTTATTTCGTGAACTCAAGTGTTTGAAGGAAAATCCGTGGCAAATATCCTAATTAGATTGAAGATAGGTGTCCTCCAGTTACTAGTGTGTTGAGGATTGGTCTTAACAATCGATATCGCAGCTCAACAGGTCCGCGTTCAGAAGACAGGTTTCGTTGCAAAAATTGCAGTAGTAGGACAACATCCCGTCCATCAAACTGCCTGTTTGCATGACTAATCACAGGAAGAGATTAAGAGCGGCGCTTAATAATCAGATTCGTTTGCAAGTAGAAATTCAAAATGCACTATTCTAGCAATTTAGAATCATTTGGCTTTGAATGACGCCGAAGGTTAAGTGGGCCACTGCACATACAAGCAGCAGTGAAGAAACACAATAACTTGTGTTACTTGCAACCCCACTAGCAGTGAACGGACTACCACACTGCTTATAGACGACATGGAGGAAACCTTACACATTCACCTGTCATTCCACTTGATGTAGCTAATATTAGGCTTTGATTGGTCAAAGCGTTGAAGCAGGTAAAGGAAAGGCAACAATAAGCTATCTCATTGTGTCACAGAAGTATGTAACCTTCGCCATGTCAAATATGCCCTTGAATTACGAAACTGCGGAATATAATGAGCAGCGCGGTCACATAAATGAATGCAAAAGTTTCCATTACACAATCGCCAAGGCGGATACCTTCAGGTTTTCATCTTCAACTGCCTCTTTCCCGCTTAATTCTCTTCATCTTTAACCGCTCCTTTTGTTTCCTTGTGTTGTTTGATTTAGTATTTCCACATTTATTTGCTAGCCCTCTTAACATACAAAATAACAGGCCCCGAAATGTCTGCTACGAAACGGGTAACCTATCAAATTTCTATCTACTTTATAAGGGGCAACAGTTCTTGTTATGTCTGTTGGTTAAAGTGTGAATGTTTATAATCCGACTTGAAGGCTATGTGCTATGGATAATTTTGGGCTTATCTCAGCAAATTACCAAAGTAAAATTCGGTGTGCCTTAAATAATTAGATGCTTGCTAAGACGCGAAATTGTCGCACTTTCACGCGCCACCTAANGTGTTTATAATCCGACTTGAAGGCAATGCGCTATGGATAATTTTGGGCTTATCTCAGCAAATTACCAAAGTAAAATTCGGTGTGCCTTAAATCATTAGATGCTTGCTAAGACGCGAAATTGTCGCACTTTCACGCGCCACCTAAAATCCCTATGAAGGGCACCGCAGCTGGCACTATACGATGTGAATTTAAATAGGATATCCAAATTTAATGTCTTCACTCACAGCAACGGTCGCTTTAGCATCGGTTCAATTGGTGCACATGAACTGTGGCGGCACAAAAGACAAAATGGGAGAGAGAGCCAATCAATTAGATAGTGCCTAGTAGGGCTAAAATGAAGTCTTTAAAAAAAGGCCCTCAGAAATGTGGGATCGACGTTTTGAGGTCATACATCCACGCTGACTTTAAAACTTTTCGTTCTCAGATGCATTCGCATTGGAAATGCAGGTAATAAATGCTACAACTAATCGCATTCATACATAACTGTATAATATGACTCAGAATCGTGGTGCTGCTAATGGTTGCGGTCCATCAGCGATCACTAAAATTATTCGTGACTTGGGAAGTTGTGAACGTGAATGGAGGAGGGGCTGTTGCTCAAATGTGCTACATTTTCATTTAAGGACAACCCAAGTGGAGAACGAAGTTCATTTTCATGCGTCTCCTTTTNATTCGTGACTTGGGAAGTTGTGAACGTCAATGGAGGAGGGGCTGTTGCTCAAATGTGCTACATTTTCATTTAAAGACAACCCAGGTGGAGAACGAAATTCATTTTCATGCGTCTCCTTTTTCACAAAATCACCCGCCTACAATCAGCAATCGGATAGAAGACTACATTACCATNACAATCGGATGGAAGATTGCATTACCATCCTGGCGATTCAATTATTTCCCCTTTACAAATGTCAAAAAAAAAGAGTCTCACATTACAAGTGCACGACCACTGCGGGTTAGGGCCAACCAGTCTGGTGAAGATAAGGTGGATCCAGTGGAAATTGCAAACAATTTGAGCAATAACCGCCCATCGGTACTTTTGATGCATCTGGCAAATAATGCCTACTAGTGTGCATTGAGGAAAACTGATTATACAAATGAAAGTAAAACAACGATGAAACTTGAGTGCTCTATTTACCTAATGGCAGAGTCGAAGCTGCCAATGAGTCCCAATCTGAATTCAAGTCATTCTGTCCTACATTTGAACAAGTAAATGTGATGGAATTGCATATTGAAAAAAATTATCCACACCGATGGCACCTAATTTCTTACCCATATTTAGCGCATTCGCTTGATTAAATGGAATGCTATCTCCAGAATCTTGACAACACTTTCCGACTACGTTTCTCTCCTCTGATAATNTTACATTTTCTCTCCTCTGACAATGGCTGATTTGAGGTGGCTGTGGCATGAGCAGCATCCCTCCNCTACGTTTCTCTCCTCTGATAATGGCTGATTTGAAGTGGCTGTGGCATGAGCAGCATTCCTCCATACGCAGATCGTTATTATCTCTACAACTAACTACTTTCAATGCTTAAATAAAGTTTCCAAATAATTTTATCTGTGCAGTGTGCATTGTGATGTGCATCCGCTTACGAATTAAAGTCACCCCTTCAAAAGTCCACACCATCCTATCCTGTGCTTCAACTTTCAACTTGTTCAATGAGAATAGTAGCTAAAAGTATTAGTGCTTTTATTCAGAACGTACTGACGGACAGTGTGGAATCGAACAAAGCTCTGCGAAACTGACGGTACATTCCACTTTTGCATGCTTTAAACTTTGGCTACAAATANCACATCTGCTTCCTGAATTAAAGTCACCCCTTCAAAAGTCCACACCATCTTATCCTGTGCTTCAACTTTCAACTTGTTCAATGAGAATAGTAGCTAAAAGTATTAGTGCTTTTATTCAGAACGTACTGACGGACAGTGTGGAATCGAACAAAGCTCTGCGAAACTGACGGTACATTCCACTTTTGCATGCTTTAAACTTTGGCTACAAATATTATCTTAAGCAAAATACTAAAGATTAAAATCTATTGTACATTCGCAGTACCTAAGGTGCAAATTGTGTTACCTGTAGCAACTGAGTTTCTGCAATTTGGCAGTGTAGTTCACCCATTCTTAAGGTGTCCACATACTTTTACTAGGTCTTTGTGTGATGAACATACAAATCCATTTACAATGCCGTCGCACTTAACTGATTTTTTCTTAAGCATTGTACAATTGCTGGTGCTTGTGTCACACATGAACAGGATGAAAATGTCACACCGCCTCCCTCATTGACTCTGCTTCAGCCATGGCCGAATGCGCCTACAGATATGAAGAAGCGCAACCTTCGAATGGCAGCTGTTGCACGCTTTTAAGAAAAAAACAGAAAGCAAGCGAATTCTACACGCCTACGCATGCGTTAATTCGAGTGAGAAGTGCTAGCAAATGTGATGCATGACCAGACCTGACTTTTGATAGATGGAGGAGAAGAAAATGGGTCGCAACGTGGACTAGATGAGTTAATCACCAGATTTTACCTCGCATTGTATATTTTTGTGACATATTTACTGAATGAATGGAAGTTCCGGCAATGAACGGTTAAAATAAACTGCGGTAGATAAGCTTGATATCAGGTAGCATGTTGGACGACCAAACTTCGTCAGAAAGCACTCAAAGGTGTCGAGTTTTGTAGCACAAAATGATTCATTTTAAACAGCCCACATTACTATGCGCTCCATCTTTACCAGTAAAGTCAACAAACGATGGTCTCTGGCATGCTCGGATGCTTCAGAAGAGAAAAAACCTCGAATAAAGAGCAGTATTACCGCGCTGCCTTGCAGAAACTGAGATCGGGTCAGTTTTGGCAGTTTAGGTACTATAGTGTTATTGGAACAGAAAAGTTGTAGTCTGATAACACTACTGATTCAGAGTATTGGCGAATTTGCTTTGCTATTCAGCGTTTTCCACCCTCCATGCGTTTCGTCGAAGTTGGTATGCAGAGACACAGAAACCTTATGTCCCTCAACACTCAAACTGCAACAGGCTGATTTTCTTAGAAGGCCTAAACTACTTCGCGTGATTATGGCGCATATAAATTGGACCAAAATGTCACGCTGCCCCACCAGTTGATGGTGCTACCAGTCACAGCCACCTATACTTGGAGATGTGAATAAGCACAATCGTGGGATCGCAACATGCATATGCGCTAGAAGGGAAATGGGAAGCAAGACACGCTCACACCCTGGAGCCTGCTCTCAACCATTTGCGAAGCATTGATTTACATGCGACATAAATAAAAGAGAATGTTTATATTTGCAAGAAATAGAAATGCCACACCACANTGGGAAGCAAGACACGCTCACACCCTGGGGCCTGCTCTCAACAATTTGCGAAGCGTTGACTTACATGCGAAATAAATAAAAGAGAATGTTTATATTTGCAAGAAATAGAAATGCCACACCACATCGCTTGTTCAGTGATATGGTAAATGCGCATGGATACGGTCAAACCGAAGCAGTCAATTCACTGGCATAACATGCGTGATCTTCGCGATCTCATCGCCTGACGTCGTCCTGAGTTCCACTTTTCTCAGCACATTTACTCGAATGAGTGAGATTCCTGACGGCGAATGCTTAAAAGGAAAAAGTAGGGCTGCTTGGAACCAGGTCATGAAATGAAAGAGGAAACATAATCAAAAGTGCTCATTTACATGTTCAATTATTTGAATAAAAATTCCTCACCTCAAAGTCGATCCAATTTTTTGCATACCTCCTCTTTGTGTGCACACTTTTAATCAGTGGTTCTTCAACTACTAGGCCATTATGGCATCACAGCCAAGTTTGCATAGTTAAGCTGCGGTGGCATCCATCTGTCTCAGTACGTTGCTGAAATTAAGCCGAAACCATCCATACTGCTTCGATAAGACGCACAAAGAAGGCGCTTATAGCTTTCGTACTTACAAACGTTCCTTATCTCTGAATATGGTAAATTCATAGCTGTGGTGCCTATGATGCGATCGGTGGTGAATGCGTATAAATTCACGGAGACATCACTTGGGGAAAACGACACAAATTATGCC
>LWMK02000395.1:49400-68581 GCA_001693075.2 Taenia saginata
GANGAAACGATTTGCATCTTACCTAATTATCAAGGGGACACACGAACAGAACTATCGATCCTCGGCGCCGATGGAGTCAAACCCGCATCCCAACGAGGCTAGTTACCATCCAAAAACGCATTTGTCCCGTGAAATCACTGCCACCTATCGATCCCATCTTGCATAATTTGATTGATTGATTGACATGAGCATTAGAGCCACATATTGTAATTTCTGACTCTAGCTCTTACAATATTTACTTCCTTTTAGCTTTTGTCAGTCGTCGTCAAAAACCCCAATTATTTTCCCATAACTAGCCGCGACGTTTCTACCATCGGTACGGAAATTATGGTGGCCATCAGCATGGAATTTGCGTGGAGTAAGAAAGCCAAGCTTTAAACAAATTCGATCAGACAGAGCATTTGCGATTTTACGATTAGATTATACATGTGTGAGGACCTGTGCTTGAACACCTGATGAAATGTGAATGCGCAATTTGGAAATTGAGCAAAATTGGCAAGAAGCATAACAATTTGCGGTTTAGTGATAAGTTTCGTCCAAAGGGGCGAGCTTTACTGCTTGTACTCACCTATCGCTCGAATAGTCAAACCTGCACTAGTGCGGCCCCATCAGCCTTCAATTTTTGCATCGAACGTCCATAACAAGGGTCTTGAGATATCACCAGCCAGTACGGCACCTGCTTTGAGAAAATGATCGAATACAAATCTCTCGATAATTGCTGTAAACAGCATTTAATTTGCACTAAAGTGGTAATACGAACTAGGTCAATTTGTAAACTTGACGGACTCCCGTAAGACATATGATTTTCGCATCAAGATTAGCTGAATCCTATTAAACTCAAACCAGGTGTTCAGCTGGAATGCACTCACAAGTTGCACCTACATGCTGAATGAACCACGTCAATCAACAGAGACGTTCACCCCGCCACTCAGTAGCCATCGATTATGTGATCAAAGGAAGACAAAGAAGTCCCATTAGACAAGTTACCACTTGTCTGGAATATACTCTCTAGTTTGTGCAAAACTCTAACAGAAGTGGAGGCAGTGCTACATTGCATTGATGGAAATGACAAGTCTTCACAATCGAGGGTGAATTTCATCGAAAACGCGATCAATATTTTTGCCTGGACACTAGGATTCTAGCACGTCCTCTCGTGACTATTTTAAATTTCACCATTGGTTTGCCCGCCATTTCTCAGTTGTAATGCAGATGAGGTCAAGCGCGTGCCGCCGCAGTGCCAGTCATTGAATCTATTCTGCAAACGTTCAATGCGTGGGCATCTGCAACTGCTGCGATATGGTGTTCTCCCACTCAGCCTCATCGATCGTGAAATATTCCTCCTCTCCATCATCCTCACCTCCAGAACCCACTCATGCTCTACGCCACCGACTGTGTGTGCTACGCGACATTGCTTAAAGATTCGTGGTTAAACTCTCCACATTCGGAATGCATTTTCAACCACATATCTGCCTCGTTGTGATAGTGCCAATGACCACACAAAATTGGCTGCCACGTTGTAGTCACCGTTAGTGGTTCAAATTTGCCTTCAGTCTAGCACATGACAGCATAGTCATTCTGAACGAATTTATTCAAGCATAGCGGTCAACTCACCTCTGCTGCTAGAGAGAATTCTGCACTGATCATAGGGCTGTTTCTTTATTTTCGTAAAACTTTCGTTTCGTATATGTGTGTTGAGGCGAACATTGGCATGGTCGGACATGAGCCCGGTGTGATCCACCCGAAAGTTCGTAATGGAAGACTCCGATCAGCCGACACACACGTGCTGCACACTGTCTTTCCTTACTTATTTTTACATTATAATTGTGAGATGAAGGCATTAACTCACCCCACTCTGGTGACCATATCACGTCTTCATCTTATTTTAGAAACATTGTAATTATTGCAAAGTTATGCTGCGATGCGTTGAGATTGCGTGTGGTAGTGCAAGTCTGCCTGGCTTCCATCACTAAACATATCGAACATGTTTGAGTCACAACGCTTACTAGCATAACCGTGGTTCACGGAAATGTGTCAAACCCGACCCTGTGGATTCTGATGCACAAGTCTTTATAGCAGTGGTTGAATTAGGTTTACTATTCGACCGCGCTTACCCATTTGTTATGCCCGCTTATTCACTCCTCTAACATTTACGGCCTCACCAATTATTATCTGCACACCTCGCATTCACCCGCACAAAGAATCACCACGATTTGTAAAACAACACGAAATATGCATCCAAGAAGTATATTTTTGCCCACGTTTACCAAAATAATGGGCATGACTTGTTGTAAAAATACCCTTTGTCTTTCGAAGCAGCAAAAATTCTGTGTGTAGGGAAGAGAAGTTAGCATTACTGTTTGCCATGGATTCACACAACTTATGGCCAAAAAATTTCTGATTTAGGGCTGATCCAGCCCTTGTGAATTAGAAGTGAAACGTGTTCTCCATTGCTTAGCAGACTTTTTAAGTTTGCAACGATGGCTTCACGTTGTGTGTCACGTTGCAGCTGGTGTGAGTGGTTCAATTTGCCCTCCTTTCTATCATGTGATTGGTTTTTCCATTTCGCTATTCTAGGTGGATCAAGCAGCTGCACAAAACAAAAGCAGCCCTTCAATCAATAGAGAATTAGCCTCCGTAGCAGAAAGTTGATTGCTGCGCTTGAATAACATCGTGCTATATCACAGTGCAATCACATGCTAGAAAGGAGGGTAAATGGAACCACTCACGCTAGATGCAACGTGGCACACAACGTGGAGCCATCGTTGCAAACTTAAAAAGTCTGCTAAGCAATGGAGAACACGTTTCACTTCTAATTCACAAGGGCTGGATCAGCCCTAAATCAGAAATTTTTTGGCCATAAGTTGTGTGAATCCATGGCAAACAGTAATGCTAACTTCTCTTCCCTACACACAGAATTTTTGCTGCTTCGAAAGACAAAGGGTATTTTTACAACAAGTCATGCCCATTATTTTGGTAAACGTGGGCAAAAATATCCTTCTTGGATGCATATTTCGTGTTGTTTTACAGATCGTGGTGATTCTTTGTGCGGGTGAATGTGAATGCTCATGATCTAAGCTCCCATCAGAACCGCTCCAACCTCATCAGACATTACTCATTGCAGTTTTTGTGCTCAGAAAGATGGATGAGTCAACTAAGATGGATCGTCTCAAAGAAGTTTTGATAACCTTGGTTAATCCAACAGTCATCTCTTGACTGCCATGACAATGAAATGACGGCTATTGTGCACCAAGCTTCATCGACTGGACCGATATGTTAGGATGGGACGCTACGACGTGATCTTCAAGAGTATTGGGAGTGATCGGGTCGACGATTCTGCACGCCCTGAATAATTGAATCCCCGATGTATACAGCAGTGTCAATGTGGTTTAGTACTTTCTAATTTTTGATTGAGTGGTTTGATTAGCACAACTTTTAGGATTCAAGCAAATGCCATATTAAAAATGGCTTTAGCAATGTTAAGATAAGATCGCCTTCAACAATGCAAAATGCATATTCTCCGGGTTCTAAAACCATTTCTTCTTTGTGCCGGGGCGGTTTCATGGTTAACACTAGGAAAATGCAAACAAGTGTGTTAAATGAATAAAGCATCATTTTCATGAGAACCTATCTAAGAGGATCTCAGGTACCCAGTTTTGACTACTTGTGTGTAGATCTATCGCTTAAAGGGCAAAACGGACAAATTTCGGGAAAAACAACAAATTGCACTATATGTTTTTAATTAAAGGCCAATTGAGATCTACTGCAACCACTAGAAATCACCCTAACCCAAGTCGCACGATCGACCGAATTCGCTATAGATGTACCTCACGATTACTTGGCAGGTGTAGTAATGGAATGGTGCAGCCTTTTGCCAGCAGGCCAGATGCGTGACTCTGGTACAACCGAAGTTAAGGGCCACAGTAAACGAAATTAACAAACCTCAGTCAAGGAAGGAGGTCAAAGTGTAGTAATAGATCTACATTTAAGTTCAAAGGAGGTGAACATTCCAAACTCTGTCCATGCAAATGCTTGCTGTCATCACAGTACTTAGGCATTAAAACGATCCGACTAAACACGTTGTAAAACATATCCACGAAATGGTCCTGTTATTTAACCTCTTACTTATAGCCAAGTGTCTTTGGAATCTCTCTGCACTTTAACATTACGAATTAAAGTGGTACGCATTTACCTGACACGCTAAACGATCAGGTTATCAATCGCTCTTAAGAGACTTGAAACAAATGAAAGTGTAAAGGAATTGTTTTCCAAAGTCATGACTACAGAGTCGTTGACGCAACAATGGGCACTAATAACCCCACGTCTAGGAAGGTCCTTCGATTTCGCCTCACACATGTCAATAATAGAGTCCATGTCGCTGAACTCCCATCAGATCGCGAAGATCCCACTCTCCTAATCTATTAATCAAAGGACATAAACGCGCCCAGATGGCTACTGGTATAGTAAAGGTTAATCGCCAAGAGCTTTTTGCCTGCCCTCCACTCACAGCCACGTTGATTGGCTTTTCAGTTTGTTCAGCCTGTGGAACGGTGGGAAGGTGAGGTAATCTTTACCTCAAGTGCCACTGAATCACGGAGGTTCCTTAACACTGAGACAGCGGTTAAATTTTAAGTATGATGCTAGAATAGGGCAATAAATTTTCTGCTCATCAAATAACTGGTTCCATCAAGAGTAAAATTTGTTGTGTGGATGGATCTGTAGCAGAATGACCACTTACTCACTGCAGCGCAGCTTAGTTAGGTTTTTGCCAGCATTCCATGAGGCATAATTGCCCTCAACAATGAGGTTTAGCGACACACTTAAGCAAGCGCTGCCGAATTTTCGACTATCATGCACGACAACGTTAAAAGAAGACAAGCGAGGCGTAGATCTTACTCAATTAACCCAGTGATGGTTATAAGACCACAAAAAAAATTTCTCATAAATGTGCCAAAAATCTTACCAAAAAAATTTATTTTCTCATCGACTGGCATTAATGCCCAGACTCCAACCACCGATTGCAAATAAGACTTAATGCACCCGATGCATTCGGTTTATGATTTTATGCCCGGTCTAGGACTGTGCGAAGCATCACGCTTTTCGCAAAATGCTCTGCCTCCTAGCTCCCACTCTCAAACTTCCATTAAAATTGCTGACACAATTTTTCATTTACCTAAAGCTAAAATTACTTATTCGATTATATTGTCTTTTCAAGCATAAAAAGAAAAGTGGGCAACAATCAAAGACGCCAAATCAAATGCCTTCGTAAACTAGGAGGAAAATGTCCCCCAGTTATTGGATGAACAAAGGTTCACCTTGACAAACGATCACCCATAACACCACATTCGCGATCAGACTTCAGGTTTCGCTACTTAGTCAGCATTAGTAAGTTAAATTTTAGCTAGTTACCATTCTTCAAAATGTATTATTTTTGCACTTTGGGCAAGTTTACCGCAAAACCATGTGCCAAGCATCAGAACAGCCTAGCGCTCAGTGTTTGCTGCTTATTGTCTCTTGTCGTGCGCTTTAATGCGAAGAAAGCCCAAAGCTGTACCTTGCTTTTAGTATTTTTCTCCAAATCCTTTCAATAATTCATTTCACGATCGAGGCGACTTTAATTAGCTAATCTTTGACCATCCGCAACCTTTATTCAGAAAAGTCAGATATTTATGCTGCTGCTCTTTAGGTTTCGCAATACCTCTTCTTAGTGAATAAACGATAGGGGACCTGACCCATTGTTGATAAAATAAGTCTAAAGATGGATGACGTGTGAAAAATCCAGCAGTTCGTCATGCAAGCTTTTGAGGCCACATATTTCAGACTTGAAGGTGTAGGGGTTTGGCAAGAGAAAAATTTTGGTGTGGTGGTTCCATCACCTTTTACAAATTTTGTTCTTGCGCGTTACACTGGGAAGCTGAAATCGGATTTCAGTAGGTACTTTTTGCACGTAGCGACTGGGAATGAAGCTGGTCCGGTGATCTTGATAAAAACAACTTGATCACTGGAAGAGCAAGGAAGCAATTCAAAAGCATTAATCGTGTTCGTTTGTCTAGTGACTGCGTTTTCTCTTCACTTCCTGCATAAATTTGGCAAGGATTCGCAGGTACACAGAAAGGCTATTTGGGTTTGAGGAAGAGATTATGCTTATAGTGCCCCATGGGACCGATTCGCGAGAACTGGTTTTCCAACTTGTGCTGGCGATGCTATAGCAATCGCCTTACATAGCCATCAAAAAGGCCCTTTTGGCAGGAAGATACCTTGTGGAAATGTCAGCATCCCAAGACGATGTTCATTTTCAATGTTTTAAGGGGTCCTTCATCATGGCTTGTTATTAAATACATGCTAGAACAAAATGTGCTAGCATACCTTACCCTAATTAACTGGACCGCGCACAACCAAGGATCAAGTGCATTAGCATTCACTATGTGAATAAGATCATTCGGAACGACAAAAATGAGAGCTCGAAATGCTCCATTTCCTTAGGCCTACTTCAACATCCAGTAACTTGTTCATACTTACGGTCACGTACATTCTTTGGGTACCCATGCATGCTGGCAAATAGATTTATTGACAGCGAGGTCTTGCACATTTAATGTGTGGATGGCACAGAAAGCGTTTAGTTTTCTTACGTTTCAAAGGGCTCACTTCAACCACTTTGAGGTAAGTTGGGTGACAACTAACACCACGCATTACACAGGTGCGAATGCGTACATACATGCGTAATTGGATAAGGCAGTAAGGCATTTAAAATTCAATCCTACTTTTAAGCCGTTAGAACCAGCACAAATGAATCAATTATTTAAAGTTTGCTAGCAAACCATCAGCCCACTTTTTAAACTCAAAATGCCTTGATCGAATTGGCACATTGTTGCTGAACTTGATTTTTCAACGAATCGCGCAGCACTCACAAGACCTCTTCGAGAATCCCGCATAGGTTAATGCAGCTGAGAGCAGTTTCCAGAAGTCCGTAAAGACAGCTAATGCCTGCTTTGTTAAAAAGTTAACAGCAAATCTTTGGCAAAGTGCAATGAACATGAGAATGTAATAGAATAGCACCTCAAAAGTGGTGAACACGGCCCAGGCTTCCGGATTCTGCAAGCATTAATCTGCTGAACGGAAAAGTGCTACATTACATTTATGCTAAAACAAGCTGGCGGATGGTGGGGCCTTAAGCCAGAAATGCGCTTTAAATTGCAAAACTGTAGCGATTCATCATTGCATACTTTGCTGCACACATTTTCACTGTGCTTAGAAATGAAGAGTAAAATGCATTAGCAAGGATAATGTGTGCATGGATTGCAAAGGTAATTGAATCACAGTAATGCATTTTCGACACCTTCGAGGTTTGATTAACTTACTACGATCTGATAAGAATTTTGCATGGGCATCTTGCTTCACATTCCTTACCCTTGCATATAGTATTAAGTTATTTCAAGCAAATTATTCCGACCGAATCTGACGTCATGTAGGAAAGACATTTGTGCTGATTCTGAACGCTAACCTAGTTCTCTTCAATTTCGATTCCACCTTCTATCTAATGCCAAACTAAGCGGAAATCATTGCTCGGGGAGCCACAAACCAAGGGAATATGAAGAATGCCCACCATTAGGTGAAATACGTCTCCCTCCATTCTGTCTTTCCACGATCCTCCAGTGTAGTGTTAAGGCCCTTTACCAAACAGGCCAAATTGTAAGATGATTTAGGCTGCGGTCAAAAGCGCTGCAGTTTTTACACATTAAGCCTCTCATTCGATGTAGGTAAGCACATTCTACATCCACTGGCTTTGGTTGCCTTTTAGTTAGGTGTCAAAGTACGGAACAATGACCTAAAAGCACAGTTAAGTTCAGCCTATCGAGAAAAATACGCACATCTAAGCTGCATTCTGAGCTGACACATTGAACCTAGTTTGTGAGGTTTGTTTTGTTACAAGCTGTCCAATTTTTATCAGACCTGTTGCATTTATTGATCAAGTTGTAAATGAAACGAACTAATCTTTGCATAAATGGACACCGTGGCTAGGTTTCAATGTTAGCTAAACTGTACTGGAGCAAAGCTACATTTTACTTAAGAGGGGCACGAGCTTAAAATGCAAGCTGTTGTCGGATCAGTTTTAATACTCACTTAAAGGTAGTCCGGTAAGTCGCTGAGTTTGGGTCAGGTCTGAGTGAAGCATTTTACAGGATGGAATAACTTTATTCATCCTATGTAGTGATTTACACCTCCGAATGCTGTTCTGGTAGGGATTCATTAACTCAAATTTCGTAGACGCTCAGATGTGTGCTTTTGAGTCACAGTAAGCTACATTCTTGCTTAGCCATGTTACTGGACTCTAGTGGAATCATCGATGCCCCATAAGCGAGCAATGTGTCACTGAATCTGCTGCATTTTGCAAATTAGTCAATCATTACCGGTATGTCACCAAAAGAAGTGGCTATAGATAACTGGTTGCAATCAGATTATTAATGGGCAAGCAATTGGAATGCGATCGTTCTCTCTGGGCCTCGAGCGCAAATAATTATTTTATGTCCGAAAGTAAGGAACCTTAGGCTGCAAAACGCGGGCATCGGTGTAATACTTTGTTTGACTGCCGGTTTCGTTTCAACCACTTAGGTGGCCACATTGCACTAGCCATGTGGGCTGGCTCCTGGGCCACGTCAGCAGCCCTAATTACCATTTGTTTGCTGAATACATGTCCTACCTCACTATCATGCTTTCTCTCGCCCTCTAAGAAGTCTGGGAGTGCTACAATCATTGCAATGCTCCATCATCCCTTAGTACAAATTAAATAACCTGCTAACATGCTTTCCACCAAAATATCTCATCTAGCCAAAGACAGTGAATAATCACTGCCTTAAAATTGTGCTCAAATTATGCCAAATTGATTCATCTGATTCGCTTCAGCATTTCTTAAGGTACTGCCATCAAATTTTAACAAGCGAATTTGTAAATGCTACTTTCGTATAATTAAGGCGTACTACTTCTTCCGAATTGGCTTTGTTGGCTGCAAAATTTCCACGATAAATCACCCCTTTCTGGTAATGATAAGTCTGTAGTTCAACATGAGAAAAGACAGTTATTAGCATAGGAATGCTTGGATTTATGGTGTTTAATTGCGAGGTGATTATGTGAACCAGTCTGGGAGGTCAAGTACTTTTCTCGGATCTGCTGCCAATTGCAACTCAGGTGCTTGCATTCTCCTCCAAATCACATCTTGGCACATCCACTCAAATATGTCGCTACGATCAGTAATGCGACTTTCATCCACTTCAACGCACCACATTCGCCAATTTATTGGTGTGGACATTAGAGAGGAGTCATTCACGTTGCCGAGTTTTTGCAAACACTCCATAAAGAAACTAATTCCACTGTGCTCCTCCCAATTCACATCTTCCATGATTACCAATCCCAGTGTCTGATGGGATGATAAGTTCGGCACTATGGACTGCAGCTCGGTCTTTAATGTGAGACTAACTCTCGGAAGAACTGAGAGTTTAATGATAAGGAGGACACAGTCATACACAGCCAGCATTTTCCTCTTTGCCTCTTCGCATCGTTCATATTCATAATCTGCACCGCTAATTGATCCATTACGACGGAAATCGCGTGATTCTGTAAGAAAGATCCTGGGGTGGATTGTGTCAATGTTTACCATGGTAGGACGATTAGAATTTATCACTTTCATGCGCAGAGTCTCAGGAGGCTGGAGAAATCGTACCCGCTCCACTGCATTCCTCGATCTCATGGGCGAAGCTGTTGGAAATAGCCGAATAGGTTTGATCAGGAGGCAATTCACCTTTTCAAAAGTGCCCCAAGGGGCTCGAATAGATGAAAATTGAAGATCAAACTTCATTTGCTCAAAGTGTTGCATAGTGGCTTGACGAAGTTTTTCAAAATCCACGGTGTGAGAGCTTGAATACAGAGTTGTGTAAACTTGTTTGTCTATCCACCTCCACTTGTTAGAATATGAATGCGGGGTTTGCAAAGAGAGTATCCACTGCCAGCTAGGGAGTGCAGTGCAAATACTTACGATGTCAACTGCATCAAGGTATTTGCATATCGGTTGAGCCAATTCCAGGGGTAGGTCTGTGATCCCAGCAATATACAAGTTTTTCTAAAGGGGAAACATGCACTGGCTAAGCTAAGGCATTCATGATCCAAAATGCAATAGTAGTAAACAAATTAATCAAATACAACTAAATTCACCAGATTAGAATCTGTGCACGAAAATGAGCTCAAAGGGAATTTGAAAGAGACCTTGGTGATTCGACTTACCTCGAGGTCCATACCTTGAACCCTATCAGACGCTGCTAGACTCGTGAGTATGAGATCACTCGAACTGTGTGAGCGACCACAGCTCTCCCTCTGCATTAGGCGACGGTATATAGAAATGAGGTATGAAGAGGTAGAATACAAAATTTTTGGTGGTTAAATCCACGTTGCTCAGCAAAGGTGCTAATAAATATTTCTCCTCCGACAAAATAAATACCTTTTACAAGAACGTGATTCCTTACATAATTTTAAGACAAGCTAGCGGCAAGATTGAAAGAACAATAAAAATAAGCATGTTGTATTTATTTCTTTGGTCGGATATCATGCTAAATCGACTTAGCCCCTAGAAAGTAACCAACCGCGAGTAGGCTGATATGCAAAATATGTTGGGCGTATAGTGCCATACATTCTTGCTACACTACTTACGCTGATATCAAACAACGAATACGCTGTCTCAAGAGCCTCACAAATGCGGAAGAATATTCGGTGTTACGTATAATGAAAAACGTTTAAGAATGACCCATATTACAGTTCGGTAAAACAAAACAAATCCATTTTGCGTGGTTGCTAGGTCCATCACGTCGGCACAACGTTCCTACAAGGCGACCGGTTAAAACGGCGGTACCAGAGAATCGCTGCGAAATCGTTTTTGCGTTAATCCAATTTCAAAATATATCAAAACTGGCGAAAAAGTATTGCGAGAGTCTGTTGCCTAAATTCGTTTCATAATAACATTCAAGGATTGCATGGGAGTTGATTTTCGAGATCAATACTTATTTTCCTCAAAGTAGATTGAATGGCCTTCATTGGCAGCGGTTCCACAAAGAGAACAGCTTCGGGGCTACCATAGAATGATGGCAAATTTCTCTACTAACCAATCCTACTGCTTCGTTAAAAAAGATGGAGAAGATGCTTAAGCGTGTAATTTTGTTCATCGGCACAATAAATATTGCAGTTATATTTTGATTTGTTAATTTACTTCGCTTAAATTCTTGCATTTGTGAACCATTCGACCCGCGCGCATTTCGTTAACCTTATCGTTACTGGGATTGCGACATTGACGAAGAATAAATTGGTTCCATTGCGACATTGACGAAGAATAAATTGGTTCCCTATGTTTTGCGGCTGAACTGAGATGTTTTGCGGTTGTTCGTTCTAGCATTGCCGATACACTAATGCAGAGCTCAGGCCCTACCAACACAAGAAATGGGTTCCATTTGGTGATTAACACTTAGTATCAAACAATAACTCCACAAATTCTTCAAATTTAGTACATTCGCATCAGTTGACTGGCAGTGCGGGTAATTGTAAGGCGGAAATGTTTGTCATTTGACCACTTTGAGAACTAAGGCGTCTGTTGAAACGATGGACGTCGATCCCGACGTCCAATAGAAGAGTCTTCAAAATCACTTACCTTATCATGATAGCGAGCCATGGTATCTACCTCATCTCTGTCTCCACTTCCTGCATCAAAGTCAAAGTAATCCATTCACTTGCTTTGGCAAGAATGTAAAGACAGGTTCTTAATAGTTTTGTCTTTGCATCCACTTACCTTGATTAAGGAGGGTACAAGCCATATTGCAGGAGCAGATGATACACAAGCCATATTGCAGGAGCAGATGATACGCTGTGAGCTGCTGACCAGGCACTTCAGGTAATCTGTTGGCTTAAATTTTCCTAAATCGTTCTAGTTCTTCTACGTCGCAATAAAGTCAATATAAATATCATGCTTTCAACGTTAGTGTAATCTGTCTCATTTCAAAATCTTGAATTTATTTAAATTGAGGCAAATGATCAAAGGTGCCTTTGCCTCCAATCAGGGTGGCAGTATGCATTTGTGCACACTCTGTCGAATTCCAAACTAACTTCCTTATTGTTCTAACCAGAGTTTTACCGACGGTCAATGATTGTTCAGCATAGGGAAAGATTCGGGGCCAAGTCTATGCACTTCACAACCATTTTAATGAAAAGATGTTTTAAGAATTCGTATTATATTTCCATCATAAAAGCGCATAAGTAAGTAAATGTCCAGTTTGCTCCACCACCTCTCTTCATTTCTGACCCTCCACTGTGGTGTTGGATGAGAGGTAAAATGAGTTTGAATTAATTGTGACGGTAGATAGTTTGTCTGCGATGACCAAAGATCAATGCCACTTTGTTCTAGAGGGAAATTTTGATTAACAGTGTTCCAGAGCGCGTGCGGCGTCTAAAGAAAGCTGCATAAAAGACGTTTTAGATCACAAGCGGATAACATGACCGTCGCACTTTAAGCATGGGAGATGTTGGTGCAGACATAAAATTGTCGATTGTGTTAGTCAGTCTCCGTCAATTGTATTTGAATCTCTGTTAAGTCAACCGATGGTTTTTAAGGTTATTTCGCGGTCTTAATGACTTATGTGAGAGGGTGCAACTTTTCCGGACCTTTAATCAATTAAAAAAGTGTTGAATCTTAAAATGAGCAGGAATTAAACGCCTTACTTTCCACGGACACTCTTGTGCTTGCTGTGGACTGGGGCTCCTACATGCATAGCTTTAATGAGCCTGTCAGTCGAACAGTCGACAGGTAACAAATCGCCTGCATCAAAATGCTTTTACAGCAGCATGCAAAAAGATCCTAAAGAGAGANGCATAGCTTTAATGAGCCTGTCAGTCGAACAGTCGACAGGTGACAAATCGCCTGCATCAAAATGCTTTTAAAGCAGCATGCAAAAAGATCCTAAAGAGAGATACAAAGTAAAGAAATATCCTCCTCCATCGGCATGAAAGATAATAAACTGAGGTGAAGATCCTGTAGGAAACGGACTCTGGCACCATCCACTTTGGAAGTCCAGAACGCTTAATGTGATGTAGGACGGTTGCTAAACAACGAAACGCCTCTAAAAATCAAGTTCTTACACTGTCCTTTGCAACCACAAAATTTTCAGATTGTTATTCCGCCTTTAGGATGAGCAGTAGCCTTTGGCTACTATTGTCCTGCAGGATTAAAGGCAGGACAGAGTAGTTCCTTCACATACGACAAAAGACAAGTGCAAAATCAGCAGAACAGGCTTGAAGAACTCTGGTCTGTTCTGCTAAATCATTTCCGTAGCATGTTGAGATCCTAAACACATAATAGTATAGAACTTTACCCTACCAGTGAGGTCAAAGGCAGCGATTTTGGCTATCCAATCCTTTGTCCGCACCACGATTCTCGCCGTTAAGTCCCAAAAAACGATCTAAATGAAATGTAACTGCAACGGAATACCGGTACTCATAATTAAAATACTGGTCTGCAACAAATACAGTTTGACGTTTGAAGTAAGACATGCTAATCAAGGAGGCCGAAAGTCACCATCCAATGACACCGACATTGCAAAATAATGCATGGTTTTGCATCTTAAATGATATTCAGATGCATGTTGAAATACTACTGTATCATCTGACTTAATGCCAGAAGCACTCCTAAGACGAAGTGACTATGAGAAAAATCCTTGCCTTTGTTACTTTGTGGAGCATCATCACTTTGGTCCTCAGATAAAAATGTGATTCTACACTTCTCTGCCAAACACTTTTTCATAGCTGAAGTGCTGACTCACCTGATTATGACAGTTGCGATGCTAATGCAGACTTGCAGCCACAAATCGAAGCGGAAAATCCACTTCATGAAGTCACAGAAGTGTAAATCAGCAAGTAGTCTGGGCAGAGCAGTCTGCGAAATTGGCATGAGCATTGGATGAAAAAGGTGCAGCTGGGTCACTATGATAGATCGCTGAAAGAACATGGGATATGGTTCGCCCATGTTCACAAGTGATGGAATAAAGTTTGAATGAGGGAACACCCACGCCTCTGACAACTTGAAGAGGAAAGTACGGAAGCACCCACTCCGTCACTGCGCGCGGTTGAGTGGAAAGTCATGAGCTGTGAGTTTGGAGGCACTCAGGCTGACTAGCTGGGACAGCGCACCCCACCCATTTGGCTCACACAAGATACCATAGCTAGAAGGAATTTTGCCTGGATAGTTTTGTCGTACCCTAAAACTAACTCAATCATATTGAGGCTGTAAAATAATCTGAGCAATCTCATTGGCAATTCGACACCTAATCAAACAGTGGCGTGGGTTGCACGTCAAAGACTCGTCCGAAGCACATTCTTTACTCCTTCGGTGGCTTGCGCTTGCTCAAATCGTACCTGTCAACGGAGAAGAGGACAATTGAGTAGCCATTAAGAGGGTACAGTTAGCTGCTGCATCAACCATAAACACTACGGCCTCGATAGATCCCACCAACATGGGTAGCATCACGAATTAAATTATGCAACGGTTACCACGCAGGCATTAGTGAAGGCTTTGCGGAAAGGCAATTACTGGTTTCCGGCCCAAAATTATTCATCGAAGTGGTCAGGGCGCAAAAGATGCCGGAATTACTAAGGAAATGAAATCAAATCCTATCTGAACAAGGTGTGAAGCAACAGCGAAACTCATCTTCATCTATGCTATTCTTCAGCTACCCCTTAATAAACGTGCACTTCTGCCCAATTTAGGACCCACGCCATCTGTTGCACTAAGCAAAGCAGAGTTATTTTTGGTAAGTTTCTTTATTTGCAAATTGAGTCTCGCTAGTAAAACCATGACATTGTCACGGCAAGGTAAAATTACATTATTGCTGGGCAATATTTTGAATGAAAATTAATCTTCCAAGTTGTACACAAATCAAGCCAATAGAGAATAAAAAACAAAAGGGTAAGCGTGCTGGATTGCCATCATATAGGGACTATTAGGAAGATTTGGTGTCTCCAGTTCCTAAACTGGGAGGCAGCATGCGATGGGCAGCGCGATCTATTGTTCCTCAGCTGAAGATTTCTGAGATTCCTCACTGTGTGTGCATTGGTCGATCCCAACACGACCAGGTGAGTGTCTATATGCACAAAGGAACAGATAAGCTACGCAATTTTCATTACACGTCAGTTTGTCTAACCGCTAGGTATGATGCACTTTACAGCACCTTGACTGCCCTTTAATTACAAGTCTTTCACATTCATCAGATTCTAAAAGTCCTCCAACAGCCATGCACCTCTGTTCTTCTTCGATAAGTTCAAATATAAAAGACGGCTGATCAGGACAGAGTTGCTAGATAACCCCGACGCGGTATCCATCCCACTCGACTTCAGGTAGAGACGAACAAGATGCAAGCGCTCGACAGCTTTGTAAATTTGTTAAGTTCAGCTACTCTCTAAGCTTAGTAAAGAGATATGCCGCTTACAATGTGTGATTCTCAAATAGCTGAAGTTTCATATTCCTTACATACAGACTTTCATGTTGAAGTGAAAATGGTTTTAGCAGATGACAACCACATCTGGTCTCGATTACGAGTTTTCTGCCATCTGAAGTACACAAACATCAAATTGATGTGGTTGCATACCCTGGTGAATTCACTATTCAAATCCGAGGATGGCTGTACGACAGCGCGTTGTCGAGTTCCAATAGCACGAAGAAAGTGGCACACCTGATGACCCAAATCCAGCCTCACCTGCCTTACGGCAACTCGAACTAGCTGACAATTTTCATTACAAAAGTCTACAAAAGTCGACAACTTAAGCAGATGTAACTAAATGAGTGACGGGTGAGTCCTTATGAAAAAACTAGTCATAAAATTCGACGAGGCTACCCTTAAGCTAATAGCAGTAACAAAGAGACCAAATACCCTTTAACCTGATATCAGGGAGTGCCTTGAAGAAGGCTACCGAGGATGCAATTGTCACCATCAAATGACAAATTGCCCACTAGTTTTAGATTAGAATTGATGCACTGATTGCACAACTAAGAACTTTTAGCAGCATATTTGCCATATTAGTCGAAAATACATGCTAACAATAGGATTGTTCATTCCTATGCACACAACTTTCCAAAATTCAATTCGCATAATAATTATTTGTGGTGTCTTGTGCATCAACCCATTACTGCACTCACCGAGTTTCTATTGTTGCGAAAGTAAATTACACTTGATGGCCCTGATAAACTTCCTTACAAGCCCCTAGCTCCATAGCACTCGACCTTGTTCACTCTTGATGAAACACATTTTTGTGCGCCTTATTAACATACTGATAACAGATAAGTACAAAATGTGAATAAAAGTAAACTACCAGGAGATGCAAGTTGTGAAGTTGGCTCGTACCTGTGAAATATATTACGCATAGTAAAATCGCTGCTGCCCTTAACATGACCCGCTTCCGTGCCCTAAGAGGTGTCTATTGAGCATTTATATAAGTTTCCGATTCATTTCACCGATGTCATTGGAGCCTTCCTCACACGCTATTCGCCACAATTATGCTGCTGCGTACACTTTAACGCAGTTCATAATTAGCGTCCAATCCTCAGATCTGTTTAGCCTTCAAAGATATTTTAAATGGCGCACTAGCAATGCGAATGGATGTGGATTCGGTCATTATACTTACTCTCAAAAGAGATGATTAGCGAAGGCAGGCAAAGCATAAATGTGAGTGCAGATTTTTTAGCTGGACAACCATCTTCGGTCACGGTCACTTGTGTGGCTTTGTAGAATGGACATAGCTCCGGACCATACCAACAGCCTAATCCCTTTCTGTTCGCTAAGTATTTGTATTCTGACCGATTATTGTGCCTTTTCGTGTCTTCAAAAGAGTCTCGTGGTGCTATGACAGAATAATAGCTATTGAAGCTTTTGTGTACTACAAGTAAAGTTAAAATTTGCAGGCGTAACAAAGTGTCTTGTTCTGGGCGACAGGAAGGCCTGTGATTTGTTAGAAATTGGACTAAATTATTTAAGCTATTCTCACAAAATGCAACAAATCTAAACCATTCAGATATACAGTGGGCTTGGCAACCGCTTCGAATTTCAACGCAAATCCTCTCAGGATTCGCTACGTTCCTTTACAGGGACTGCAAACGTAACTAGTAAAGAAGATTTGACATGTAGGGTGCACTCACCTGCAGATGTTTGAAAATCAAGTACTCTTTCCTTGCAAACATTTCATTAACACTCTTCACTCATCGTAGTTAGTGCTTTCGTTGAATGTCGACTTAGTGTATCGAGTAAATGTGCACCCTGTTCGTGACAGAACTAGCCCTATTGTAATGCCTGCCTACCACGTCACTGGCAAGCCAAAATCATCGAAAAAATTCTTTAATTCAATAAGCAGTTGTCTTCTTATCTAACAGGTTACAAATGCATTGATGCTCGTTGTATATGCAACCAAACCTGGACCTTCATCGAGGTTCACATTAACCTTGATGCGTAAATAAATTAAATGGAGGTCAATATGAAACGCTTAATCTTGTGATCACTAAAGATTATCGTTATGTAGAATGACTGGAGCGCAGATAGAAAATCTGTTATAGTTGGAGTGGTTTAAAGGGATGGATTATGAGCAAACTACCAATGCAGGTAAAAACAGCAAGTGCGCTGCTTCTGCTGTTCGAAGTGGTTTGGGGCGGGGACTACTGAAGTAGCCCTTATTTAGGCATCGCTAATTGAACTTTAGTGTGTCAGCAATTTAAATAAACCATTCGCTCTTAAGTTTTGCCAGGAATTATAGGTGAACTCGCTCACTCTCCTCCTGACGGACTAAGAGGTGGGGTCGTGTTAGCCTAGCTTAAAATGGAGGCACTTGCCTTAGCCACTGGCTTATGCTCTCAGCGTGCGCTACATTGCTGACTCATTTGCGTTAACTAGTTGACCGATCGATAAGAACATCTGCAACGAAGTCATTGCGCATTGGTTATCTGATTAGCAAATCGATAAGTTGCAGCGCGCACTCTCACATTCAACTTCAGTTTATTGCAGTTCAACATCAGAAGAGGCCTCAGGCGTTACATTGCTGGTGGCGACAAGTGAGACCAACCCGAAAGGGCAGACCCCACCATCTGTCTTAATTATAAATCCGAGTCCAACGTGTGATAGGGGAAAGGCCTCCTCTTCCGTAGATTTCCGCACCAATGAAAGCTTACTGCCAAGGGTAAGTGAGGCAACGTCAACTCCATGTCTCAATTGCAATTGAAGTGAGAATCGTATGCATCTGTCCCAAATGAGCGTTTGTAAATTATGCCAATATTTGGTATCGTCTTCACGACTACAGAAGACAAGTTAAAATTCACTCTAAGGTGTGCCAGTTGGTGAATGTCTAGTCGCTGCTCTGATTGCCATTAGCGGCAGCAGCCTTAAGCTGTGGAAAATTAATCCACATCAACCCATTCTTGCCCAATTTACCTACAATTAAGAAAGGGGATAAGATTTTGGTTCGAAACAGAATTAGCAGGTCGAATGGCTAAAGTTGTCGCCGACAAATATTTATCGCCTCACTGAGAATCAGTGATCCGTCTTTAAGTCTGGTGGGTGATTCATGAGACCATGACCACCTTATAGTAGCCGGATTGAGCGGCTGACCAGCGTCAGACCTACCTCAACGCAGGTTATTCCGTCTTCACGGCTTCTACTACCTCCTTTTCGATCTTTCAGTCCTTTTATGCGTTGGCAATTAATTCATACTCACTGAGTATATTTGTACGATCCAAAGCATACTACTACCTCACCCCTCGACCGGCTATGATGCCCTTCTGATTGACAGTTTTAACCCTTTAATGGTAGGTGCACTTTTGTCCTCTTAGGTATATCAAGCAGTTAATTTCCCACTGCCAACCTGTGGATTCCTTAAAGCAGAGGATAAACCACTCGTAATGAGTCCTCTACTTAGTCCTTCATTTAGTCGCCTCAATTTGTTCTCTCACTCCTTTACTACCGACAAACACTACAGATGCTGCATTGCTGACGGCGGCAACCAAGACCAAAAAAAGGACAAGTTATCCACCTGTCCTCGTGGATTACCGAGTCCAACGCTTGGTTGGTTCTACCTCCTCTTTGATGTTTACCTCCCTTGGTTTCCATTCACCAAGCCTGCCTCCAACT
>LWMK02000396.1:1024-24377 GCA_001693075.2 Taenia saginata
CGTTTAATGTGGATCTGTACGCCTCAAAGTGTTTTGAGAGCACTGCTGAGTTCAAGTAACTCGAATTTCTAGTTATCTTAACAGTTGAATGTGAAGGTTTATTCGTTAGATGGGACTTCTTGTTACTCTCTCTTCATTTCTTTAGTCCATAAGAAGTTGCCACACGGAAGCTAGTGCAGTATGAGTAGTTAGTTATCATCAAAAGCTGGGAGAGGCTTTCGACACAGTGGCAAACAAGGAAGATTTTGAGTGGACTTTGGATTTCGGGGCACCACTTCCTCGACAATTTCTCCCTCTTTCGGGTATGAGTACCAGTATGGTTACACTGGTAGCTGTTGATCCTTACGAGGGCCTCGCAAATGCGTCCCTAGTGCGAGCTCTATAAAAATCAGAATACTGTCTGTGAATAAAATGAATTCAGCTGCTACGCATCTAGAAATTTGCTTGTTCTGGAAGAGAAAAGAGTAGAATCTACAGAAATTGGCTGATGGAATGGAATGATAAGCACTTGAATGCAGAAAGGAAATCCAGCCGTCCAAAACCTAGTTGAGAAAGTGATTACCGGTCAGCATCGAAGAAAATCCGAAAAACCTGACATCGGTTGGAGCTTGCAACCAGCTACCAAATCCTTGCCTTCTCCATCACCCTCCAAGAGTGACTGGTGCTTCAGCATCCAGCATGCTGTTAAAGACATGTTGCACACAACTGAGCCGTTTATAATATGGAGATTTATGACAGAGGCTGACTAAAACTGATGGCTTAGCTACCGCAAGAAACTCGGCACCTGACGACAAAAGCGCAATATAAGGAGGATGGGCGAGTGGATGAATGAATAAACAAATGATGGATGGTTGGTTGGATGCAGAACTGGTGGCTCCTAGACTTGGTTAAACTGGCGCCACCTTAAGCTGTTAAAATACACGTTTGATTCGGGAATGGAGGCAAGGAATTCGAGACGCCACATGAATGTGACCCTGTTAAAGAATACAGTGTGCCTATATTGCACTAAAATCGTTGCTCATTTTGTTTATTCCTACTTATTAAACTTTAAGAGTCAGAAACTAGTCGTGCTAGCGAGTCTGCTGGGGAAATGACCAATAAGTAAGAAGGCAAGACCTTACGCAATACTGTCCTCTTGTCATCATTGAAAGCGTGGTGGGGCATGTGAATAGGAGTAAATGCATTGGTGTCTTGCAGAGGGGCATAGTTGAAAGACGAGGTGTTCCACTCGAATAACGTGCTGGAACCATTAGCATAGAGCGTTGATGCAGCGAAAGCGTTAGTTGTTCAAGATTATGTTCCAAATTCAACCCTTCCCACCTTCCAAGTGCGTTCAGTGGGTAGGATTCGCCAAGAATGAATTGAGGTAAAAAGCACTTATGCTACTGAAATAGAAAGCGAGGTGACAAAGAGAAAGTTCTATTGTTTGTACCGCAATACTTCCACCACCCTGTGTTCTTCGCCCTTTTATGATTGCTGTTCCTAACCGTATTCTGGTGCGTCGAGCCCATTTCTGTGTTTGAAACGTGACAATGCTACCGCGAACGTGTTATCGAGGCACTGTGAATTTTAGTGTGCATTCTGTGGAATTTGATAAAATCTCACTTCTGAGTATTACTTGTTTCAGAGAAATTTCCGTCCTATTTAAATATAGCAACACGAGGTTGTTTAAACCGCTCCCTGTCACTTGCAGTCGATACTGAGGCATTTTCTCGACCACCTCAGTTCAGCTCTCAGGTTAACTCACAGGGCGGTGGCACTGGCAAAAGATCCAATCTTTGCATTAGGTGAGATTAAAGCTGCAGACTCATCTTTGTCATCGTCCCAATCACTACAGCTTCAAGTCCTAACGCTGAGTGCACTTCTTACTCTGTGACCTGCCATTTTATTGAGGCCAGAAAATGACAATGAAGTACATGTTAAGGATGCAGTACAAGGCGGCTAATGTGTTAAGGGCAATATTTCTAACCTACTAGCTTCGATGAACCCAATCGAAGTCATTTGATGGTCGAAGCAACGTGCCTACACAAGCTCAATCCGCACTGCTTTATTCTAAAGATGCCAGCGTTGTTGGATGGTCTGAAGGCGATCGCAATCATGTCTTGAAGGATAGCTGATTTACTGGAGCCGGTAAGGGCCCATCTCTTTGCAAAGACTTGCAACTTAGACGTCATTCGCCTTAATGAGCGCTGTAAGTTACTCAAAAATCTAATCGAGACTCTTATTCTGACCTGCTTAAACCACGTTCATGGCCAATATATAATCGCGACTGCTTACAGAACATTCCGTTAGCCCATTCCTAGAAAAAAGGAAGAGCATAAACTAAATCTAAAATTCCCACAAGGTACCCGCGGCCCAACAGATTCAAGCATTTCTCCAAAGGTGGTTGACAGTTGAGCAGTTTTTGAGAGGAAGTGATAGCGAAGCAAAGTTCTTTTCTCACAAAATAGGCAGACATTCCGTGGGCTGCAAAACACGTGCCCGTAATCTACAGGTGCAATGGACAAAATTTTCCAAGATTTTGGTACGTAATTATCCATCCGTACCATTGCTAACGCCATAAATCGTAGTACCATAATGTGAAGTAGCTACTTGTCCATGACCACTGCCATGTGTAAATCCACTTTCACTCCCAGTTGGCTGTCATATCCACTTAGAGAAGGAAATACTCCTGAACTCGCCGAGAGAGATGCCTAAGGAGTGTAGAGAAGAAAATTGCCAGCCACAGCTTATGCTGGTCAATTCCAGCTTAAAGCGGAAATAAAGAGAGCAAAGCACTGCTTACTTCTTATTCTCTCAAATTTTAGCCAAAACGGTAATCCTATACGATAATCATTTCACGAGAAGAATGTCTAACGAGTGCTATAAAGGATCTGCCTAACGAGTGCTACAGAGAATACCACCAGCCATGGAATAATGCTAGTCACTTCTCCATAAAAGTGGCTAGTAAATAAGGGGCAGTACTTTTCCGCTCCCAAATGAGCAGTTCTACGAAAAATATTCACTTCCAAGGTGGCGGAATTAACTGCTATATTTGAAAGTGCTTTGAGTAGCTTAAGTGTGGTGGTGNGATTTGCGCATTTCTGCTATATTTGAAAGTGCTTTGAGTAGCTTGAGTGTGGTGATGAAAAATTACATGCTGGTGGTGATGAACCACCTACAATTGCTTGCAAATCGAGGTTAATGTGTCGATCTCGATTTTTAATCTTGTGCTTGCTTTCTATTGATTGAAGTGTGATGTGTGTAGGCGTGAGTTCCAAGTGCTAGTGGGCTAACAGTAACCAAGGCTGACTGTTTGAGTTAAAGTATAGTGTTTGCCATGGTGTGTATGCGTATAGGTTAGCTCCTTAATTACCAGAAGTTAAGGAGAAAGGGGAGGTCCAAGGAGAGGTGAAGGACGATAAATAAAGAGCAAGTAATAAAGGTAAAACTTCAAGCATTTTGGCCGTAAATGTAGGATTGAACGAATTCAACAAGAGATCACCTCAATGCCACCAGATTGATGTGTGTAAGTACACATGGAAACAGGATAAATAGTGGATCTACCCTGTTTGAGACAACCTAAGACAGAGCTACGTTGCAGGTTGAAGTGGGGAGTTTGGCCGTTTTGGGCCTTTGTAACTGTGGATGTGCAAAATCGAAACACCTATTGCATGCCTAGTGAGGCAATTCTTGGTGCCACAAATGTGTTAGTGAATTATCCACAAACGCGCAGCGCTTAGAAATGGAGTTAATCAAAAACGAATAATGGTATACCAATTGTGAATGAAAGCTGTGCTAGTTGCAGTCTTCATGGCGCAACGGTGGTAGCCTGTTAGCACACGCGGTGTAAGTGTAAGTGCTGCTATGATTTCTCTAAGGCAACCACCAGTACTTGACTTTGCACTGCACAATTGGCTAAAAGCATGTAAATGAAGGTTACGTAGTGTTATCACTTCAAAGTTCCAATGCAAAGTGATCTGCTTAAATCATTTAGGAATGAGCTTGTTTACCACTAGTCGATGTAAGAGTTGCCAGGCAAAGGAGGCGTAAAGTGAGTGGTCAGGTCTCATAAAGAACTGTGGGAAGGCTTGTTACGAAACGTCGAATGAGGTAGCCTTCAAGTGTGCTTTGGAGTCAGGGCTCATTTTATCAACACCTTCTTCCTATTCATGGTTTATTTGCATGTATGTTTACAGTAGTCACTTTGTCGGTCCCTCTGAGAGCCCCGGAAATGTGTCCTTAATGCGAATACTAGTATATCAGAATACTGTCCTTAGATAAAATTGATCAGCCATTTTGCATCTAGCACTTTACTTTTAAAAAGAAGTTAGAGTGCAATCTACGAAAGTTGGCTGGTGAGTCAGGATGATGAGCGCTCTCAACACAGGTAGTAACTAACTTTAGCTTTTCTCAAATCATTTTGTAAGGCAATTGCCGGTCAGCAGCGAAGAAAATCTGACATCCGGTGGAAGTAAAAACTGGCTGCCAACTCTGCGCTTCCCCTGTCATTACTCAAGAGTGGCTGGTGATCAATCACTCAGCACACTTTTGAAGACATATCACGCACAACTAAATCATTTATAATGTGAATGTCTATGGCAAGGGGCTGACTGAAATTGATGGGCTGGCTATCGCAATAGTCCCCACACCTAACAGCAAAGCGCAGTAAAAGGGGAATGATTGAGTAGATAAGTAAATGAAGAAATGATGGGTGGTTGGTTGAACGCAGGATAGGTGGCTTCGAGATTCAGTTATGCTCCATCCATATTAAGCTATTAAAACACTTGTTTGATTTGGGAGGGGATACAAGGAAACCGAGATGCCACGCAATGTGATCCTGTTGACAGACGTTGTGTGTCTGAATCGCAACATATATTTTCTTCATTTTTTGATCCTTTTTAATGGAGTTTGGGAAGCAAAAATTGGTCATACTGGTGAGTCGGTTAGCGAAATGGCTAATAAGCTGGAGGTTGGGCCTTTGCGTGATGCTTGCCCAAGTCGTAATTGAACATGTGGTAGGGCATACGATTGGGAAGAGAGTTACTGATGTCATGCAGGAGGGCATAGGTGAAAGGCGATTCATTGAAATGTTTTCTGTCCCCCTGTCTACTGATGCTTAAGTGAGTAGCACTGACGTGGGTCAAGGAGTACTGGTCTTTCTCTCGTATAATGCGCTGGTATTGTTGACAGTGAGTGGTAATGCAGGGCAAGTGAGAGTAGTTTAAGGCAATGTACTAGATTAGTCCTTCCCATCTTCAAATCGCGTTCAATGAGTAGAATTCTCAAAGAGTGAATGGGAAAAGGAGAGCGTGTGCAATGCTGAAATGGAGCAAGATGACAAAACGAAAGTATTATTGCTTGGATAGCATCACTCCCATCGTTATGCAATCTTCGTTTTTTGTGACTGCTGTTCTCAACTGTAGTCTGGTGCAACGAGCCTACTCGTTTGCCTGAAACATGAGGATGATACCGAATTATGGAGGCACTGCTACTTTTAGCGTGCCCTCCGTAGAATTTAATAGGACCTCGTCCCTGAATTTTTACTTGTTTTGGAGAATCTCTCCTTTGATTGAAACCTTGCCACACTGTGATATTAGGCTACGCAATGCAACCCATCCCTCGAATGCATGTGCATCTACTAAGTGGGCTGGTTTCTGTGAAGAAAAACTCCTAATTGAGTAGCAGCATAAAACTACTCACGTGTCAAAGTATTACGAGCACAACATTGCACTCACCCCTACGAGGTACCCTAAACGAAGTGATAAACATCTGTCTGCTTAGCACCATCCTACTTGTGCATCCCTCCTCTTCCATGGAAGCTTAGAGGAGCTGTGATGGGCACACGTCCTTCAGTGGGGCAACGAGCATCATGGTGTTCTCGCCTACACAGAAGGGGCAATGCAGGCTCATGTAGCGGTTTACTTTTCGAGAACATTTTAGCAGTGAGTGGAGCTGCTGAGCACCATCTCTATATTACATCCACAACTTGTTTGATTTGGGAGGGGATACAAGGAAACCGAGATGCCACGCAATGTGATCCTGTTGACAGACGTTGTGTGTCTGAATCGCAACATATATTTTCTTCATTTTTTGATCCTTTTTAATGGAGTTTGGGAAGCAAAAATTGGTCATACTGGTGAGTCGGTTAGCGAAATGGCTAATAAGCTGGAGGTTGGGCCTTTGCGTGATGCTTGCCCAAGTCGTAATTGAACATGTGGTAGGGCATACGATTGGGAAGAGAGTTACTGATGTCATGCAGGAGGGCATAGGTGAAAGGCGATTCATTGAAATGTTTTCTGTCCCCCTGTCTACTGATGCTTAAGTGAGTAGCACTGACGTGGGTCAAGGAGTACTGGTCTTTCTCTCGTATAATGCGCTGGTATTGTTGACAGTGAGTGGTAATGCAGGGCAAGTGAGAGTAGTTTAAGGCAATGTACTAGATTAGTCCTTCCCATCTTCAAATCGCGTTCAATGAGTAGAATTCTCAAAGAGTGAATGGGAAAAGGAGAGCGTGTGCAATGCTGAAATGGAGCAAGATGACAAAACGAAAGTATTATTGCTTGGATAGCATCACTCCCATCGTTATGCAATCTTCGTTTTTTGTGACTGCTGTTCTCAACTGTAGTCTGGTGCAACGAGCCTACTCGTTTGCCTGAAACATGAGGATGATACCGAATTATGGAGGCACTGCTACTTTTAGCGTGCCCTCCGTAGAATTTAATAGGACCTCGTCCCTGAATTTTTACTTGTTTTGGAGAATCTCTCCTTTGATTGAAACCTTGCCACACTGTGATATTAGGCTACGCAATGCAACCCATCCCTCGAATGCATGTGCATCTACTAAGTGGGCTGGTTTCTGTGAAGAAAAACTCCTAATTGAGTAGCAGCATAAAACTACTCACATGTCAAAGTATTACGAGCACAACATTGCACTCACCCCTACGAGGTACCCTAAACGAAGTGATAAACATCTGTCTGCTTAGCACCATCCTACTTGTGCATCCCTCCTCTTCCATGGAAGCTTAGAGGAGCTGTGATGGGCACACGTCCTTCAGTGGGGCAACGAGCATCGTGGTGTTCTCGCCTACACAGAAGGGGCAATGCAGGCTCATGTAGCGGTTTACTTTTCGAGAACATTTTAGCAGTGAGTGGAGCTGCTGAGCACCATCTCTATATTACATCCACTGGACTGCAAGGTGATGCTGTATCCACAGAGCTTTTGGTCCGTTTGACGAGCTCACTCACGTGCACACGCCTAATCCTCAGTCACAGACAAACAGCATGAGGGAACTGCTTCTACATCGAGCCAGTATGTAAGTATCCATTTATGGCTCTAATTGACATCAGCACAAACCTGTTTGTTTAATGACACGTAATTGTGCATAACTCACCTGTCCAAGGATTGACTTCTCCTGAGGTTGTCAGTGATGCCCCATGTCTAGTTTGGGGAAGATTGGCAGGTGTTGTAGAGTTTCCCAGAAAAATCCAACATGATGAGCTTATAACAGTGAGGATGAGCCAAATAATTCAGAGCGAAATATTGGGGGACTGTAATGCATTCCACTAACTTCAGTGTAGCTCCCATCATTGCGGTCAAGTGTGGCGAATTTTGAAAGCGAGTGGAGTCACGGTGACGTCCAGTCCATCATGTGGAACAATCGATCGTTGTCTCGAGGCTTTGCGACCTAGTGAGTTTCACGTTTCAGCCACCGGGCTTAGCAGAACTTATATTTTCGCACCCTAAAGACCTTCACATGTTGCATCCTAGCACACTATCACCATCAGGTGGATGCCTTATCACCCTTTTGCGGCCCTAGCGAATGACAAATCAGCTGCTACCGTGGAATCCAATGACAAATGCTGTTGTTGGCACCAAGGTAAAGCTGCCAAGGAAGAGGCTGAACATCACATGGATTACTGATGTTGCAGCAGTACGTATCCTTCTGAATTCTTTCTGTCCGAGTTGTGTTTGGAAGACAGGTAAACTAACCTCTATGTGCTTGTGCCGGTGATAATGCATGTTCAGTCCAATCACTCAAAGTAACAACTGATCATAACAGAATGCAGTGTGTATTTAACATAGGTGAAAATAGTGTTTAAGGTATTAAGTTTGCCCGATTTTGGCAAATAATTAATTTTCTGCACGTCCAATATTGGGTCGATTATGAGTAAAATTTAAGGGTTCGGAGGGAGCTCTGAAAACGATAGATGGCGATCCTTTTCGGTGAGATTCGTGCTAACTTAGATCTTGCTCTACCTTGACTCTGCATCTCTCTGCATCAGCGGATCCATTGTAGGGGCATTAAGATGAAGTCTCTATTTACTAAAAGTAATTGCTTCTTTAAAATATTAACGCATGCATTACTTCTACGTTAGCGCTTATTCTCCCTTTGCCTCAAGCTTTCCATCGACCGCCTGCCTACGTTAACCAGACATTGCACGACTCTTCTTTTCTTTCACGCTCTTCTCTTCAGTTCCCATAAAACCTCGTCCCTTTTGTCCACCCTTCCTTCCTTCCTTCACTCACTCATTCTCACCTACCGCTATCCACCCAGCGCTTCCCCATCATTTCTGGTTCACTTTCTTTCCCCATTTACTCATCAATTTACCCATTCAAAATTCATCATTTTTGCTTTTTTCACATGACTATCAACACACACTCACACACTCACACATAACTTGACATCACCACGACCACCAAATCTGCTAGCACCAACAACACCACCGACACCACCTTTGCTAGCATTGCGCAATGTGCTTTAATGGGTTAGTGTATGCTGATGGGCTGTGGTAGATCTGTGGTTTAATTGACTTTACAATGGGCTGTCCCTGCAGTTTACGTTAGTCGCCATCGTTGCAATCATTCGACTGCAGTTTNGACTCTTCTTTTCTTTCACGCTCTTCTCTTCAGTTCCCATAAAACCTCGTCCCTTTTGTCCACCCTTCCTTCCTTCCTTCACTCACTCATTCTCACCTACCGCTATCCACCCAGCGCTTCCCCATCATTTCTGGTTCACTTTCTTTCCCCATTTACTCATCAATTTACCCATTCAAAATTCATCATTTTTGCTTTTTTCACATGACTATCAACACACACTCACACACTCACACATAACTTGACATCACCACGACCACCAAATCTGCTAGCACCAACAACACCACCGACACCACCTTTACTAGCATTGCGCAATGTGCTTCAATAGGTTAGTGCATGCTGATGGGCTGTGGTGGATCTGTAGTTTGATTGACTTTACAATGGGCTATCCCTGAAGTGTACGTTAGTAGCCATCGTTGCAATCATTTGACTGCAGCTTGGATGCCCAATTGTTGCATTCCAACAACAAATGATGCACATGTACTTCTTTCGATGCACTCCACTTTTGTGAATGGTCCGTAGGTGGAGGAGTGATCGGTTCGGCATGTGGCAATTTCACCATTCTACAGGTGGATTCTATACCAAGCTCTCTCAACCAATTGTAATTCTATGGGGAAATCTCATCATACAGAGAAGTGGGAGTTGGTTAGACAATGGTGAGAAGGATGGCTCTTCAAATTACTTAAATAGTCTCATCATACAGAGAAGTGGGAGTTGGTTTGACAATGGTGAGAAGGATGGTTCTTCAAATTACTTAAACGAACCTGCTCACATCCCATCAACGATTGTTTTCCCTACAATTCCTTAGTACCAACACCTTGTGACAAGGCGCCCTTGTTTACAGAGTGGATATGCCTTCAACGGCGACATCATGTAGCTTGTCTAAACAGCTGTTCAAATGGAGGAAGTAGAGGAAAACTGGACTAAAACATCCGATATGAAGTTTGTCAGATTGTAAAAAAGAAATGTGAAGAACAGATGTGGGCTATGCAATAGCTGAAACCGAGCATGAATGTGAGTGGGAAGAAAAGCCAAAGGAGAAGGAAAATGACAAAGTGGGAAAAGAAGTGAGGTACGAGGAAATACCTAAGGTGAATGACGCAATCCTCCTTCTGGGACGGAGTGGAGAAGGACCCCAGCACTCCGTGAAATTGGAGGTCATTATGGTAGCATTGGCGCCTTGTCTCCCTTACAAAGTGCTTCTCTTCCCTTCCATCCAGTCGCCCAACCGATTCCAAGATTGGCGAATGACCCTTTAAGCTCTCTGCCCAATTCTCATATCAGGAAGATAGATCTGAGAGTCCCCAGTAGTCCTCTCGTCGGTAGCTTGCCATAAATTCTGATACAGGTTCTTCTTGACTCAACCAACACTATTTGCTAGCGATACACTCTGTCTCCTGGTTGGAGCATTTCACTTGCCGAAATCCCCACATGTCTTTTGGCGGCTCACCGATGTGAGAATTATTCGCCGCTATTTGGGATTATGCAGGGTCAGCACTGCAGCTTCCCCTTCCAGAATGTCGTCCACACCTCATGCTATGAAGCGTCTGTAACAGGCTCTTAGTTACTTATTAAAAAGCGATTTTTGCAATAAGCCTAATAAAATCATTCTGATGAGCAATTTAAAGAACAATCTCGATTCTTATTGTAAGGCGCGTTCTACCAGAAGTTGGAGTAATCATTACGAGGCACGGTGATCAAGGTTATCTCCGCTTCGCGTACAGCTCCTTTGGCATATTAACTAATTTGGAGGGCAAAGCTCTGCTCCTAGGCCACAGACCGACATTTACCTCGCAGCTTCTAATTTTAAGGAGAAAGGCAGTGGGCAGAAAAACGAAAAGTGAATTGGGCAGTTAGTAGGGTTTGGTTGGAAACTGGTATTTATGTCCACCTTAGGAATCGCCAGCCTTATTTCAGCCAATGGGCTTGCAGGTGTCGCACTGTTTCATTTAATTTACTATATTTAGAATGTGACTAAGTTTATCACGAAACATGCTCAGAATTATAAAGCGTGGAATCTTTTATCTAAGTGTTCTTTTACTTTGTACCAACTTGATATTCCGCGTTAGCTGAAGTTTGGCATAGAAGCTCCAGGGTGTATGAATGGGTAACAGACGGTCGATGATTTATGAAGTTTCAGACTGACGACTGTGGTTGGTCCAACTATTTGAGCTTAAATTTGGTTGCTAGTTGCGAATTTAAAAGCGTCAGTTTTTGTTTTTTGTGTGGTTAGGAATGAGATAGAGGTAAATCGCATCTGGATATGTGAAGCATGACTGCCATGGATCCGAGTCGATGAACCCTAGGCTTCGGTGGCGAATTGGCACCGGCTGGCCACGTGATCCCGCTTACTGCTCATAGACCACTTGCTAAATTGAATTGTGGGAGAGTGCATGAATTTTTCGTAGGATGCATATTTTGGCACTTGGCGTCACTCTCACTCAAACGATACATTGAGCAAACCCGTTTATGCCATTCTGAATAGGGGCCTTGTTAAACATTTTTCGAGTCTCGTGGGTG
Organism: Taenia saginata; assembly: GCA_001693075.2. NCBI lineage: Eukaryota > Metazoa > Platyhelminthes > Cestoda > Cyclophyllidea > Taeniidae > Taenia > Taenia saginata. Next base: position 12,402 of record LWMK02000396.1, read on the forward strand.
AAGGAAGGGGTAGTTGAGAGCTTATGCGTTTGTTGTGGAGGTTGTCGACTTGGATCCTGAATTTTGTGATTATGTCTGCATTGAGTTCTGGCATTTGATTGGAATTTCTTTACTTGGCGTCACTCCTATTCAAACGATACATTGAGCTAACCCGTTTATGCCATTCTGAATAGGGGCCTTGTTAAACATTTTTCGAGTCTCGTGGGTGAAGGAAGGGGTAGTTGAGAGCTTATGCGTTTGTTGTGGAGGTTGTCNGAGCCCTAGACTTCGGTGGCGAATTGGCACCGGCTGGCCACGTGATCCCGCTTACTGCTCATAGACCACTTGCTAAATTGAATTGTGGGAGAGTGCATGAATTTTTCGTAGGATGCATATTTTGGCACTTGGCGTCACTCTCACTCAAACGATACATTGAGCAAACCCGTTTATGCCATTCTGAATAGGGGCCTTGTTAAACATCTTTCGAGTCTTGTATATGAAGGAAGGGTGAGTTGAGAGCTTATGTGTTTGTTGTGGATGTCGTCGACTTTGATCCTGAGATTTGTGATTATATCTATATTGGGTTCTGACATTCGATTGGAATTTCTTTGTACGCATTCACTTCTGACAATACTTACATTCGAGAATTCATACATTCCTCTCAACCTCTTTTACCAGGCTGGTTTTGCCCTGTGGTGGATCAGTCCCTACGTCCACTTGGCCGTTCTGCTACTGATGAATTAGTAAGTAGCTAAAAGAAGGATTCCGTGGAGCATGTGCTAGTGGACGAGTTCGAATGTTTCACATACTACGCAGAATACCACCTTCTTCAAGTATGCGCGTTTGAAGGGGCGGCTTACTCTCGATCAGCTGCTGCATCAAAGAACTCAGGATCTACTAGCAGTGGCTATTAGCAGTGAAAGAGGCAACAATATTGGTGCCGTTTTTGAAGTAGGTTTTTACTCCAAATAGAAGGTTTTTAGTTCTCACGTTAGTCTACTGCACTTATTGCTGTTGGGCAAGGGAGATGCAGACAAGTGTAGTGATTAGGTGACCGCTGAATTTGACGAAGGAATAAAACTAATGAGTTAGCACCACGGTGAGGGCAGTCTGGTCCCTCACACGAGGGGTGCTTTGTTTACACACCGACACCTCTGTCGCGCAATCAATCCACGCTAGCACCTTTTGATGCCGGTGAAATCCGGTCTCACCTGCTTATCATTCCCACTTTTAACACGTACCTCTCTATTCAATCATTGCATTGCCTTTTATCACACCTTATTTATTTGTTTGCTGCGTTAACTTTGGTAGCATGATTTGTCAACGATTTTGAAACAAATCGAAATCATCAATTCTCCTTTTGTGTCTCGCCAGTGAAACAATCGGATGTGAATGCTGTGTGCATTGTGGTGTTGAAGTCGATCTCGGAAAGAGTCACTTAAGCGTCCATGCAACATGTNGTCTGTCATCAACGATCTAACCAAGCCACCGAAGCCATAGAGCATGTGACCTTGGTGGATGATGGAGTGGATCACGTCCATGGCAGTGACGACCTTGCGCTTTGCGCGCCCAACGTGTCACGACGTTGCGAACGACCTTGTCCAGAAGGACCTTGGGAATACCACGAATCAAACGTCCTTGTCCAGATGGACCTTGAGAATACCACGAATCCTTCGGTTATTTAGCCTTCAGATAGTTATTCGACACCCCGAGTGTTGCCTTGCGACACTTTCCTGTGGCGCTTGGTATCTCTCCACCCAAAAGCCTTTCCCCTTACCTTGATCAAACACTGGTCATTTCAGCACTTCAGTTTGTATGGATCAGAGTCACAAGGACTACGACTAGAGAAGAAAAGAGAAGGCAGAAAATGGGCTCTGACCATTTCAATATCTAAGGCACCGTCTTGCATTTTAGCCTTTGTATACACTCATTTGGTAGTTCATCAGCACTTTTTTGTTTATTAGCAGTTAACGCAGGTGTACTTAAACACAGTTGTTAGCTAGGCATGAAGAGATAACCAGCTGATTATAAGGCCGAATGACTAACAGTTAAAAATATAAGGTGATATCATAATAATGTGACATCAAATCATAAGCGACATTCTTGTCATGGTTGTTAATTGCATTACATACATGTTCGCACAGGTCCACGGAGGCTGCCCATCCACCATCCACCAGATTGCGGATGCATGCGCGTGTGCACGTGTAAGCGTTTGACTGAATGTGGAGAAGCATGGAATGGTTCAATGGAACGGTCAATGTGACGATTGGTTGGCTCGGCCTAGCTAAAATCAGAGATGATTGTGCCCATGCCTTCGATTAGGTGAGGTGAGGTCAGGTAAGATGCAGCAGGTTGAATGCAAAAGCCAATGGCAGGAATATTTGAAGGTGGTGAGCCAATGAGATGTGTAACTTGGTTGAAGCTCTGTGCAGCCAATGAGAATTGCGTGTTAGTATAATGAGATGAGGCCACGAGAGTGCAAGCAGTATGCGACACATGTCAGATTTACGCTTCTATAGGACTTCGGTTGTGTTGACAATGAAAGGTGGAGGGGAAATAATAGGCAAAAGAGACGAACTAGGCAGATCAAGGACCAAAGGACGAGTTTGTTGCAGGCTGATCTGTAGTTCCGTATTGGTCATGGGCACCATATGTTGCGTCGTGGTGGCTTTGGATTGCGTAAATGCTGGAATACACGCCTCGTCTGCTGGACTGTTATGTTCATTGGCATACCCCACCAATAAGGCGCTTAATCTTCTGCATAAAAATCGTTAGCGTTGGTGCTTCTTGATTCCCTTACATCTGTTGAAGTAGACTAGGATAGGTAGTTTGCAACAGCCTCCCCTAGGACTAATCTTTTGATATAGGCTCCAAAATTCCTTCTAGAAAGGCCTACAATGACTAATCCAACTTCCAAGTATAATGGTGCAAAGAGGAGTGTGAAATGAAGTAATCTAGCGCAATGGCTTAGGCTAATTCGCTTTAGCTTAGCGTAGTGAAATCTAATATAGAGTGGAGTAAACGGAGCGAAGCGGGATGGAGAGGTTCTACTTTTACAATCTGAACCACTAACATGATCCATGCTCTTGTCTCGTCACTGATCCACCACAAAGTTGTTTGCTTTCACTTTTGCGAGCAAAGGCAAGGACTACCATCACGCGCTGTCATGCTTCCATCTATCTGCTGGCACCAACACCAACCTCAGTTGCGCCCTCCTCCTCACTCGTTAACAGCCGCCCGCAAATTCGCCTCTACCCAACAGGTAGACACAGAAGCAGGAGAGAAGACGCAATCGCGTCCAAATATCATATTAACGCGATTTAGGTAAAGGTAAAGAGCAACAGCGACACGCTAAGTCTGTTGACGAATGACGTGCACCAGCCCATCTATTTACCCACTCACGCATCCAACACACGCACAACCAAGCCCCACTACTCTGCTCCTAACCCTTCCTTAACCACTCCACACAACCCGCCTACACCGCCTTGGTTCCCTAGCATAAAGAACAGAAAACAATTAACACAATCTGCAGTGCGTTGTTGAAGGTGGCCCTAAACAGGGCTGTTGAAGCGTTCACACAAGAGCCGCGACGTCTCTATCTGTCCGCCTATTGGGTATGCCGCAACCCATCCACGGAAGCTTTGGAAGGTAAGACCTCGGTGCTTGAAGGCATGAGTCACACCTGCAGCGATGATGGTGTTGAGCATCGTGTGCCCTGTGTACATGACTGCGCCGCGGTTGACGACCCGAGGCGCGTCTCACGCCACCACAGTGCGGTAGACTGTGCCGACGCTCTATGCTATTTATGTATCCGTGTACAGATCACGCCTTTTATCAGCCAATCAACGAGTTGTCTACATGGGTTTAAACAACTCATGTTTGGATGCATTTTCATCTGTTTAACACACACGTACAGCTTCCACTGCTGCGCTTAGTTAAGTTGTTATTACTCATCAATTTTATTTCTACTCATTGGCATTAATCGCGTTGGCAATTGAACCTACTGTATGATAAGGTGAAGAGTGGTGTAGTTATAAACAACATTACTAGCTGATTTTTAAGGATTAAGGCAGAATGCTGGCGTGCTGGTGGAGGGATGAGTGAATTGAGGAGGGTAGAGCGGCACGGAATTGTCGGATTTGATGGTTCAGCATAGACGGCATCTACGATGTGCGACTCTGATGAGGTAAAATTAGTTCATCTTAGCTTAAATAAAAGACGAATGTCCTACACTTTTGGCTACGCGAGATACGGTTGTGGCGGTGGGAAGCAGTAAGATGAATGAAGTGGCCAAAGGCAGGAGGTGTTGGTGACGGAAAGTTAGTGAGATGCGTGAAGTGGTTGGGTGTGTTGTGCAACCAATAAGAAGTGTGTCGCAGTGTGATAATCTCAGGGGAGACAGTGCGTCACGTGGCAGATCCACGTCTCAATCGTTTGATCGAGGGCGAGAGAAAAATGAGCGGAATAGGCAAAGGAGGTAAGTCATAGGCCGAAGTGAAGACGAGGTCAGCGCGAGCGGGTCTACAGTTTCCCTTGGATCGAGTGCACCAACTGCTTTTTGTGTGCTGCCCAACATCCAGGCGGAGCTGCTGCCGAGGAAGAGGGAGAAGTCGGTGGGTAGCAAGGAGTAGGTGCATCCTTAGCCTCTCCATAGGATGTGCACCCAAGAACGAGATAACGACTCTCTTGAGGGCCACTGTAACAGGGTTCTTCTTTTCTTCCTCCTCATTCCTTTCTGCCTTACTAGCAGAAGACCGAGCTTTTCTGGGCATGGTTTTATTTAAGGGGAAATGGTCAGGTAGGGATGTCCAGTCTACGGGGCTGAGGTATCCGGCACAGGGAGAGAACACGCTAGCGGGCAATCGACCACGTGTATATTGTGTTCCCGCCTCTCACCTACAAAGCGTATATAAACACCGACATTATTACAGCCACCACACTAGAATGCGGATTGTTGACCACTGGATGTGTCGATGGACTGGTTGTCAGTTGTTAGCTGATTCGCCTTAATGCCTGTCTGGGTGTAGGGGCTGCAGAGGTGGCACTCATTGGTGCTCTGGCATTCAGAATTACGATGGGGATTTGGGTGGATGGAGGGTGATCATTTCATTCCTTATCTTACACGCGCATGCACGTCGTGTCAATCTCATCAAGTGGTGGGGTAGGTTGCCACGGCACATGAGATTGGCATGACGCGTTGGATAACTCTGTGTACAAACAGTCGCCATGTCGGTAGCGGCGACAGCGGTGGTCTATTATGATGTGCGTCCACATAAATGGGCGAAAATAGGATAAACAGGTAGGTAGGTGAAATAATTTGATGCGCAAGAGTGAGTAGAAGGATGTGGAGGTGCCATGTGAATGAGACAACTAAGAGAGAAGAACATGAGTGGGTGAAGGGAAGGAGTGAATGAAAGAATGAGAGAAGCATGCCACAAACTGATACCTTAGAGAAGACTGCTGTTGTTCTCTTCTTGCCCTTCCACAGCTTACACTCCGCAAATCAATCACATCGACACATCCACCTCATTGAGGCCTACTTGCAGGAGCACTGCGAATCACTCGATCCGGCACTAAGCCCACCTCTCATCACCATACCTCTTCCCAATGTTGACGCAACCATCAAAAACATCGTCATATACCCTACTGCTTACTACATCCCATTCCTGTCCCATCCTGCTCTCCCCTAGACGTGGGTGAGCACTCGGAAAAGAAAACAATTCCTAGCCCGTGATTACCCTTAAATTAACTTAAAACCGAGTTTGTTATGGGCACCTTTGTTCCAAAGAAGCTGAAAATTACTTAGTGGACTCATTGCTAATAGTCCGGATTTAACAGTGTGAAACCGCTCACCATATAAGGAAAAGAACTGTTTAATGGCTGTAATGCTTTACTTGTTCTGACTGCCGCATTCACGACTTCGGTGGCCATGTTGTATGAGCCGGGATAGTGCTTCAAATGTGCTTTTGCTATCTTAATTTGCATTTTGAATGCTGCTCCTTTGCAAAATTATTTATTAACACTTTCTTAATATAACATTAATGCATTCATGAATATCTGTTGCATCAACTAAACTTCCGTGCTGCAATTGTTTTGTCAAATGCTCAGTAAAATGTTAGTTAAACCAAATTACATGTAGCATCTAAAGATGATACTAAACGCGTTTGTGTTTGTTTATGCACACTTCCAGCGCGGGTGGTCTGAGTTTTGTCTTCATGTGGGTTTTTTTGAGGTTTTGTATGCTTGGGCCTTGATTGCATGGATTTTGGCAGATTTCAGTACTTGCTCGGCTAACTTTGATGTGAACGATGCATTTAACCTTTACCTTTGCAGAAATGAGTGTTTCAAGTGAAGTATCATTTGCTGCGAATGAGGTATCACCTAATAGCACTTAATACGTATCAGGCCTTTGTTATCCCTTTGCGCACTTTGCGATTTGAAATGGACTGTAGCTTTTCGACTTTAGTCACGTTTTCATTGTTTGTTAGTGAGTCTTTTCGTGCTTGGTGAAATGTGGGTCGTTTTCATTACTATAGTGTTCGTGTCGGCTTGAACTGATATCAAGGGCATGGGGCTCTCTGCAATTCTATTGCTTGCTGCCTTTGTGACTCTGGTTTTGTGTTGGTGGTGTCTTTGCGAAACATGTTGTGTAGGGCCTAATTAATCACTGAGTCGCGTGTTCAGATTTGACATGAGCTGGTGTTTGGGGCAGATCCAGAAGCAGAAGAATGGTTGCTTGGAGGCCTGTGATTGCTTGCTTGGGAGTGTTTGCATTATTATGCAGGTCTTGCCTTGTAGGCGTCCTAACTGTCGGATTTTTTGAGGCAACTTTGTTACTTGCGTTTGCATGTTTTAGTTTTGCAGTGCATTGGAATTCACTGCCTTGTTATTCGTATCTCTTTAAGCGCTCCAAACTTGCAGTGGTGGCGGATCGATATTGTCAAGATCTGTGGAATGGTAGGCAAGGCGAGGTTTTTGAGTCACCTGCGATGGCGTCTCTTTGGTCCTGCGGTGTGGATCATGTCACGAACACTATCGGTACATTTAATGGCATTCCGATAGATTTTACCTCATTCGGCATGGACATTGGGTAAAGCGACGAGATGAGCATGAGATTAGAGTCGGCATGATAGAAGGGCTTACTGTCCTGTTCGGAAAGGATGGTGAATTGCGGTGGTGATTGTGTGAAAGTTGAAATAGTGAAATTGAGGAGACTTAATGCGATTTTTATTAAATCTAGTGCAGTCCCTTTTGGTGAATCAGTGTTTGTTCAACTTTGCCATTCGAGGTGCATGTTCCTTATTTTGCTATTTAGTTTTTTTCTCTGTGTACAGCGATGCCTTTTTGTGTTATTTTCCAGGTCATCATTTTTTAATTCATGAAACGTATCTGTTGGTAGTCATGTACACCTATGTGTATAGTTCGGAATGCATATGCGTTTGCATGAAGTTTTTATTGAATGAGATTCACGGAGAAGAAATGGTCAAGTTTTCGTTTTCCATGGTCAGCACTTCCACGTTTGTTCGTAATGCTGAGCGCTTGTGGGAGGGATTGATTTAAGTTGTCCCGGTGGCCTGTTATGCGGCGGGTTGTTTCATAAAGGAGGGTTCTGTGGCGAGTGGGACCTCATGTGTAATTAAAGTGTTGAAAGTCTGTCAAGCATTTGGCTTTACTTGGTGCTAAAGTTGTTGTAAGCCCAAAGTAAGATGAGAGTGATTTCGTTCTTTGAAATCTCTTGTGATAAGCTGAAGTCATTAGTGAGCAGCACAGTATTTCTGGGTTGACTTTGTTAGCCTCTCAGGGATGGTGACTGCTGATGTTGAGCGGTCTTACTGTCCAACACTCTCTCCTCTGCCGCCGCCACCTTAAACGCCGCCTATGGGATCCTTTTTAACTCCATCACAGGCTCATCAGGCTGCCAACAACATTCATTGCTGCCGTCGATGGCGATGGCAAGGGAGAATATGGATGTAGAAGCCGACTCATAGGATATCACTACGGAAGCACTAGGCGCCTCTGAACTCGTCGTCGTGGGCAGCTGCGGTGTTGCGATTCCACCTATCGATCCTCTTGCAGGTTGCTTTGCTTAGTGTTGGCTAATCATTCACCGTGGACTTCTGAACGACTGAGTGCGGTGTGAGGGTGCCTCGCGAGAGCGAAACAGAAGTGGACCGACACCTTGGTAAGCATGTTGGGTAAGTCGAATAAGATGTAATTATCTTCATGCACCTATTAGTTTTGCCTGTTCTTTTTTTAACCCAAGATGTTCAGGCTTAGTCGCCTTTACCACCATGGTATGAGATGGGGCAGACATAAAGTAGGTGTGGAGTAGTTGGAAGTGTGGCTATGCTACGAGACCTTCATATGTAAGCAGAAAATGACCAACAACTTCATGTTCCACTTGCTTCTGCATATTCTTGCCTATGCGACTTATTTCACATGAGAAAGTGCGATTTCAGGAATCTTGTGTGTGCTGTGTTTAAAGGTCATTTGCCAGTTGATGGTATTGACTGTATACCCGCTTCCTGAGACAAGCGGCAGAGCTTGTGTTTGCATGCTTGCGATATGTGTTCTGCCACTATAGCTGTCGTGCTGATGCATCGTTGACAGGAGTTTGACTTTTCGCTTTAGGTCAGCATTTCCTCCACTGATCATAGACACGCGTGATGGTTAGCACATTGTTTCATCCCATACAGAATTAGCCTATACCATGGGGAACGAGAAGACTGACGATGCAGTACCCCTACCGAGGAGAGAACGGGAGACGGTGCTGGACAAGGCGAAGTGGCTTATGTAATGCGTAGATGTTCTGTTGAATGACGGGCTTTGGTGAGGGGCGACTTATTCGCCTCATCGTTGTACCTTTGTGGCGTGTGTGGCTGCCATGTTAAATACACGTGTATGTATTTTGGGCGAATATGATATCCCTCTTTGTCTTCGGGAGGGGAAAAGCTGAGGAAACTGCGGTATGTACGTATGAAGTAGTGACAGTGAGGTTTTATTGCGCAACTGCAGCCCATTTGTATGAGCGGGTGGCAGTTGTGGCACATTTGGCTTTAGCAGGTATGGAAATGTTTTTTTTTTTTATTTTGTTGGGCCGCAGTTAGTTGTTGGCACAGGTGATGAGCGTATTTTAAAGTACGGTCTCCATTTGTTGCTTCAATCGCACTGTTGTGTCGTAAATTATTGAAAGGTGAAATGCTGCCACTTAGCCTGGAAAACGGCTTTAATAGGTACAGAGTGTGCAACTTGTGGGTAGTTGGTTGGGTGGGTGGGTTTGAGGAAGGTCGTTGTGTTTAGGCAAAGAAGACAAAATGTTTCCGGCCGCATTGTGTAGGGGCATATAAACCATGAAGCCGAGGGGGCGAAATGGTTTGATGCAGCTAGAGCAGACTCATAGCATCTTTCAGTTCGTAGGGTGGACGAAAATGTCGTCGTGCTGTAATGCCAGCAGGCGGTGCCATTAAATTGATATGATGGCTAGTGCCGCCACATTCATTTGAATGGGGTTGAATGACATTGTGAACAAAGTGGCCAGATGAGGTGGGAGGTGTGGTAGGAGGTCGGCTCATTGGATGCTCTTAATGGCGTCCGTCAGTGTACCTGGAATCCTTTGTGCTACTTGGATCTACTAGCCTTTCAACTGCCTTTTTTAGAGAAGTGAAGCCTCCATCTAGTTAATGATTTAGAGCTTTAAACATAGTAAAACTGCTTGATTTACATTTGGTACATGTAAATTGTAGGATTGTCAAATCAGAAATAACTTTTAACGCCTATTCATGGGGCTGGACTTGTATCTAGTGCTTGTTAGAACAAAAGTGAAGCGACTTAGGCACCAGCTATAAAATTAACAGCTATATTTTGAATTCCAAAGTGAGCGAAAAATTTAGAATAAAAAATTTACTTTCGTAATATAATACTGGTGGTTTTGGGCAAATTTTTCATAGCATAGATGTGCAGCGTTTTATTGTTGTATAAGCTAAAAGAATGCAAACGGATGCTAAATAGCGTAATCCTTTCAAAGATTTAATGCAAACTCTTTTTTAAAATATTGGAAATGTGTTTGTCTTGGCTTTTCATTGCTTGAGCATGAAGAACTTTTGCCCCTAAATGTGGGAACGCAACGACCTTGAGAATATCAATGTGCCATGCTGACGGGACGCTATGGCAAATCAAATGTGGTTAATAAAAAGTAAACTGTGAAAGTGCAAATCAAGAGTTGAGTGAATTTTATGCTAACAATATAAAAGCACAAAAATAAATTCTGCTGCATTATGAAGTTGAAATGCGGAAGAGCATTTGTGGCGTGACCAACAAATATAATTTGCAAATTGTTTGACTCCCATTGTGGCTACGGCAAATCAATTTGGCCAGATCGTCATTACAGGATGGGCTGGCCTCCGAGCCATACCAGCAGCACCAGTTCCTCTCCGTTTGCCAAATACATATGTTCTGCCCTAGCATTGCGTCTACTTTAGCCTTCAGAGAAGCCTTGGGAGGGACGCAACAGCATCTCTACCATGATTAGTTAGAGCTTAAACACAAACAAAATACCGCTGTCTTAGGCATATCATGCGTACTAGTCCGGGCGCCCATTTAATGCATGGTGGCGTTCGCCACTCTCGGCTGTTTTGACTATCCTTTGAATGTCACGACGAACGGTGACCTGTAGCAATTTTATTCCTTTGCGGCATTTGTTTGTGCCGAATATTATACATGCTTAGTTAATTGGCTTACGAATTAAGGGCAGCTGTACCATTTTGGGCAAACCTAAGACAAAGTTTAATGTAGTTCTGTAGTTCTGTAGTTATCTCATCATCAGATGGGACTTCTTGTAACTCCCTCCATTTTTTGGTCGATAAGGAGTTGTCACACGGAAGCTAGTGCAACATGAGTAGTAAGGTATCATCAAAAGTTTGGGGAGGTTTTCTACACAGTGGCAAAAAAGGAAGACTTTGAGTGTGCTTTGAATTTTTTCGTCTTTCGGGTATGAGTACCACGTATGGTTACATTGGTAACTGTCAATCCTTATGAGGGCCTCGAAAATGCGTCCTTAGTGCAAGCTCTATCAAAACCAGAATACTGTCTGCGAATAAAATGAATTCAGATGCTCCGCGTCTAGAAATTTGCTTGTTATGGAAGAGAAATGAGTAGAATCTATAAAAATTGGCTGATGGAACAGAATAGTGAGCACTTTAATACAGAAAGGAAATCCAGCCGTCCAAAATCTAGTTGGAAAAGTGATTGCCTGTCAGCATCGAAGAAAACCTAAAAAAAACCTGACATCAGTTGGAGCTTGCAACCGGCTACCAAATCCGCGCCTTCTCCATCACCCTACAAGAGTGGCCGGTGCTTCAGCATCCTGCATCCTGTTAAAGACTTGTTGCACACAACTGAGCCGTTTATAATATGGAGATTTATGACAGAGGCTGACTAAAACTGATGGCTTAGCTACCGCAAGAAACTCGGCACCTGACGACATAAGCGCAATATAAGGAGGATGGATTTTTGGTTGGATACAAGACTGGTGGCTTCTAGATTTGGTTAAACTGGCGTCACCTTAAGCTGTTAAAGCACACGTTTGATTCAGGAATGGAGGCAAGGAGGTCGAGACGCCACGTGAATGTGACCTTGTTGAAGAATACAGTGTGCATGAGTAGCATAATTCCAAAAAATCACGTTATCAGGGAAGGAATTGTAAAGAAAATGTGCTGCTTTTACTGTGTTACACATCAACAAACAATGCAGGGTATGGTGTAACGGATTGCAAAACCCCCTCACACAGGGATTTTAGATCACCTAGGTCAATCCTACCTAAGCATCACGTCACTTTGTGCATCTCACCTTTGTATTTTCGCCTTCTGCCAATTGATGAGGATGAAAGAGCATTAAATGTCAAGTTTTGCAAAAGATCCAATCTTTGCATTAGGTGAGATTAAAGCTGAAGACTCATCTTTGTCATCGTCTCAATCACCACAGCTTCAATTCCTAACACTG